>JAECUM010015443.1:0-29642 GCA_016617855.1 Megalonaias nervosa
TGTGCATGAGAGAGAGAGAGAGAGAGAGAGAGAGAGAGAGAGAGAGAGAGAGAGGGAATTTTGATGAAATTCTGCAACATGTTTAAATCTGGATTGTTTTTTTATGGACGTCACGATTGTGTACTCAAATACCTACAATGCAATTAGCGAGCACTTTGCGACGTCACTGTATTTTTCCTGAACATACCATCGTCAGCATCACGCATATTGACATATTCAAGATGAAAATCTGATTTAATCGTCAATAAGGCTATTTACTTCATCGAAATTATACATAGATTACATCTGAAATTATGTGCCCTTTAGCAAGAAAGACAAAATATAGCTGGAAGTTCCCAGGCTTTAATGTAAATGCTGTGTAGCTAAGTTGAATAGCAATTATTCATATTACTATCAAATAGAAATGCAGTTATTTCTGACAAACAAACAAATATTGGGATTGTTAAAAAATGTTATTCTATTTGATGTCCCGAAGATTGTCATCTTGAACCAGTATTTCCGGACAATAATGTTTGGCATACAATACCAGTTACGCAATTTAAAATTCACAGCATATGTATGATGCCAGAACTTTTATGTACAAATACTTGTCAGGATAACAATGCTTGTGTCGACGACAGCTGTCAAACCAACTTTAACTACTACGGTCACATATTATATTTGTAGTGGAGAAGATGGACATAGGATTATCTTTGTATGAAATCGAGAACTGTTCAAAGATGTTGTTTCATCTTCAGTGTATTAAAACGAAACACGACTTCGTGTCGAATGCCAAAGGCGAGTATTCTTAAAATGCTTTTAGAAATATGAAATTACGTATTAACTATTGGCTTTTTAACTTGAACGATAACCAAATTATAGTAGTGATACAAAAGGGAGTTTAAGCCCACCCCCTCAGACCAAGTACATTTTGAGAAATTTTCAATCATTTTAGGTTCATTCTCTGATTCATGTACATTTTGAGAGTTGACAAGTATGAAAAAAACCTCAAAATCAAGAACCAAACAAATGAATTTTTTTTACTTATTTGTTAAATGTGTTCAGCATTAAATCTTTTGCTAACTGAACTGGTAAAATTTCTAAAACAGCAGATCATTTGATTTTATTCCATCAACTATTTTCTTTTCCTCATCAGTTAGTTCTTTACAACACTGTCATGGCAAAACACCAACGATATCTGTGTCGTCCTGCTTAAGATACTCAGCTGGCACATCAATTTTTTCTGTGACGAGATTTTTAAGTCCTCTCAGCGCAGCATAATACTCATCATCAGTATAACTATTGAAATATTTTACTCTGTTTATTATGTTACTGAACACAGCTAAATAGGCTGTTCGTAAAATTACCCCCATCATCAACATTTCAGACATCTTTATCAACAAATCAAAATCCTTAAATCTTAATCCTAGTTTGTCATGCAGGTGTCTCTTATGAAATCTATCACGGATTTTTTTTGTCGTGTCTTATCATATGTTTTCTGTGTTTTGCATGATCAGTCATTAATTTATGTCTTGTATCATGGTGCTCTCATGGCAAAACACCAACGATATCTGTGTCGTCCTGCTTAAGATACTCAGCTGGCACATCAATTTTTTCTGTGACGAGATTTTTAAGTCCTCTCAGCGCAGCATAATACTCATCATCAGTATAACTATTGAAATATTTTACTCTGTTTATTATGTTACTGAACACAGCTAAATAGGCTGTTCGTAAAATTACCCCCATCATCAACATTTCAGACATCTTTATCAACAAATCAAAATCCTTAAATCTTAATCCTAGTTTGTCATGCAGGTGTCTCTTATGAAATCTATCACGGATTTTTTTTGTCGTGTCTTATCATATGTTTTCTGTGTTTTGCATGATCAGTCATTAATTTATGTCTTGTATCATGGTGCTCATCAGTTTTTCTCTTCATGAATTTGTTTTTAGTTAACAGTGACCAGTCTGCATGAATTTCAGCTATTACCCTATCAATCAAGTCGGAGATCTCCTCCATTTTGCTGAATCCATCTTTATTTGAAAAATGCAGCATCACTTTGTAATCATCAATCTTTTCTCTTAGTTCTTCACTTCTCATTGCGTGAACTGATGGAATATTATTTAATGTTTCACTATCGATTGTGAACTCAGTAATATCTGGATTTTCATGATCTTTCAACAAAGGATATGGCACAGATAAAATTTCATCAGTTAAAACCCGCTCATAAAATGAGTCACACATTTCCAGAAATTCAGCCAATAATTTAGTCTTCACACAAAAATCTACACTTGATCATCAAGTGTATAAATTTGATAACAACTTAGACCAGGGTTATCACCTTCAGCGTTAACACAGTAAAGTCTGAACAATTTATATTTTGTTATTGTTGTCACAGCAAACTCTGGTGCTGGTACACCAACATATGTTCTATTAGGTGCTTTGTAAACTGATGTAAATGATACATTATCATTTGAACCTCAAGCCTCCAGTCATACATTCTCTCATTACCACTAATTGTTCCACGTAGAGCAAATTTGTGTATTGCCACAGCAGTTGGACACTCTATCTTGAACCAAAATTTATTATTTTGTGCATTTGTCGCCCACTCATTTGTGTTTGTAGCTGTTGTTAAATGCCATGAACAAGCATAAAAAGGACTAAAACCATATAAAATGACGAGGCGCTAACAATAAACCCAGTCCTATTTGTTGTGTCACTAGTCCATGGTGGTATATGACCAACATTGTTCTTTGTTCTCTTTGCAAGACCAGCGTAGGCTAGCTCAGCATAAACTTTATTTGTTAGATCATCATCAGCAGTGCCACAGCAGTTGATTTTACTTTGTTGACACCCATGGTAAGGTCACCTGTCATGGTGCTACCTGCTTTACTCAGCGCATAACCTTTCACATAACCAACACTAGCAGCGTATATATCATCAGCTGATGTTGTTTGTGCTAACCCTATTATCACTCTGTTGTTCATGTAAATTGATCCAGCCATCTCAAATACATTGAGCGAGGCGTACTTTGTTAATTCTGATTTAACTTGTGAGTAATTAACAGCTTCAGTATCACAGGAGGAAAATTACTTGTTAACCTAGTTATCTTGCCACTAGCAAACGTTAAATTACCTATCATGGTATCACCAGATTTATTTACTTTCAGGTTGTTCACTGTGCTTAACTAATTTAAACTTGTTGCTTGTGTTGCACCAGGATTCAAAAAAAGATCAGCTGTCTCTAGGTTTATAATCTTTTTGCTCGACATGTTAAGATCACCTGTCATAGTGTCATCAGCTTTATTTACTTTGAAATCGTTGACTCTGTCAAATTGACTTAAGCTGACAGCTTGAGACAAATCACACCTGTCAAAGGATAAGCTGTTTCCGAGTTCATTATCTTTTTACCTGTCATGTCCAAATTACCTGTCATAGTATCACAGCTTTTGTTAACTTTCAGAAGATCAGCTGTCAATAATTGACCTAAGCTTACAGCTTAAGTGAGATCATCACATGGAAGAGGAAATTCAGTCCATGAATTTGTTATCTTCTTGCCTGACATGTTCACATTACCTGTCATAGCATCATCAGCTCTCAAAACATAAATATCTTCAACAACGCTATCACCAACAACTGCATCACCAATTACAGTTCCAAATTTTGTGAAATAACTCTTTTAATTGTGTATTTTGGATAAAAGTTAAGTATAATGAACATAATTAATTCTGATACTAAGTGATCTCTCATAAATACAATTTTAGCCTGCAAATTTGTCATTATTTGATAGTCGGTGGAACTGATTCTGGTAAGACAAACCTGTTAATAAACTTTTACTTAACAACGGTCACAATTATGACAAGGTCTATAATTACATAACAAGATAAATATCAGTTGCTCAAAGACTACAACGACAAGTAATGTGATGAACTTGGTATAATCAAAGATATTTTAGTGCTAAAAGACCCAGTTTCTGAGTTAGATGCAAAAGAAAACAAATTTTTTGTATTCAACGACATTCCACAAGAACAAAGCGAGATGCAGAAGATAAAATTATATTTCTCCTTGTCAATAAATAAACCCTGGAACACAATTTATCTCGCACAAGAATTTTTCAAACACTGATCGCTTTATCATACGAAACGCTGGTTATTTCATTTTGTTTTCTGGACTGGACAACACTGATATTCAAAACATTGCCAAAGAACAATGTGGCGACGTCTCAAAAGAAAAATTTGCTGAGAACTATTACAATTCAACATGTAACAAGCATGACGTTTTGTTGTACGATAAATTTTGAAACGATAGATCTAAAATGTTTCATCGTAATCTAGATCAATTCTTGTATGACTAGAGTAATATGGACAGGAAAGAAATACTGCGTAGGCTAATCAAACAACAGAGGAAGTTGAAAGAGGAGTGGACTGCAGCTAGACAAGAAGAACAGAAATCAGAGGAAGAAACCGCTGAACTGTTCAAACCAGTGATAACTGCAATACTTGATGAGAAATCATCTGATACAACAGCTGATCCAGAAACAGCAATTAAATATGAAATAAAGGAAAAAGGCTTGAAGGGTCTGATTGATGATCAGCAAGATGCTGTCATCGCTAAACTTAAGGATAAAGCTGATAAACCAGAGAAAGATTTAGCGAGAATGAAATGGCGACTTGAAACAATTGAAACACCAGAGATTTCTCAGTTTTTTCCTGAAGATAAATTTAACTTTAGACGATTGATTTTACGTTTGCTAATTATTAAACAGATGATGGTCATTTTATTTTACTAAAAGACCTTTCTGATGATGATATTATTTTACTGAATAAAACTCACTGAGATCTTAACTTGGATGAGATGAAGGATCTGGCATCTAGGATCAGCAAGGTAAAGAAAACAGCAAAGATAAGTTGATTAAAGAGGAGGAAGAATCTGCCAAACCAAAAATAAATAAGTATATCACATTTTCAATTTTTTTCAAAAATAGTTGAGGGCGGCATCAAAGGTCTAGTTGCTTTGAGGAAAGGAAAAAGCATAAAAAGTATCATGGTAAACCAGCAATGCAAATGTATGGCAATGAATTTGTACATTACAAAAAAAGCCTCCTTGGTGATGAAATAAAAGAATTGATTGAGAGTATTGGAGTGGGTATCAACACACAACTTTATCAATCAATCAACGATCTTGTTGATCGTCTCTTGTTATTGATTTCAGCTAAAGAAGCAGGCAACACTGGAGTTGAAATTAACAGTGAAATAGCAGAAACACTTGATTATCTCAGATGGAACAGTAACTTGTCCACACCTGAATACAGTATTTTGTACAATGATTTGTTATAATGGACGATCCAGAGATCTTATGTAAACTCAGTGAACAACAAAAACTGTTGAAAAAAGCTGGGACGTCGACTACATTGGGACAAAGTGAAGTTGAACAGGATCTTGAAAAACTGTTCATGCCAATAACAACAGCATTACTCGGTGAAAAATCATCTGAGTCTACACTTGAACCGGAAAAACAAAATTAAATCAGAGAAAGAGGTCTAGCTGGAGTTGCAGATGATAATCACTTGCTGCTACAAATCAGATGAGAACTGAGTTCGATAAACTTAAGACTGATTCGCAAGATATCAAAAACAGGATTGATACTGTGTTAAATGTTAATGTTCCACCTCATTTGTTTGAAGAAGAATCAAAACCTGCTGTTAGAAAAGTTATCCCCGACGTCGTTAATATAAAAATTTGGTTGCTTATGCACTTATCACATCAGATAGATATATCACACTAAATGCCATGAAAGGCAAGATGATTGTGCAAATCTAATTATTTTATCAAAAACATAACAATAAGAATGGTATATTCACGTGGTGAAGTAAGTTTAAGTGAAGGTCAAATGAGACAGTTGGCTAGTGTTGCATCAAATCGAGATGGTGTTTCGTCGAAGATTGATCAGAAGTCAACAAAAGGAACAAAGACAACTTTGTTGCTAATAAAATTTTTAAAAAAAACAGATTATCAAAGGATCATCATTTGTCCTGAATCTATCTGCTGCACATTAAGTGAGCAAATATGGTGGTTCATTCGGTCCTGCAATAGCAAAATTGATAAAGACAATTAATACATTTTGACATCGAAAAGAAGCTAGCTGATGTAAAAGGTTTTATTGGTGTATTCAGCAAAGATCAATTGTCAAAACGAAGACAACGTGGCTCATGTTGTGTTATTAGCAAACGAGATTACAATGATGGACATGGCACACACTGGGTAGCACCTTACAACAACAATTATTTTGACTCTTTCGGATTACCATCATGTGATAGGATAAAGGATTATGTTCACGGAACAATAAACTATTCATCAAACCAACTACAACCACTTGGAACAGCGGCTTGTGGTTACTATTGTGCGAGCTTTATCAAGCACATGAGCGAAAACAAATCATTTATTGATTTTATAACCCAGTTTGATCCTGTCCATCGATCAACGATGATCGTTTTGCAATTGTATCTTAAACGGTAATATAGCATGCTGACGTATTATTTGACGTGTAAAAAGCTGACAGAAAATATTAATGCTGAGGAGATAATAACAAAATGTAATCGAAAAATGATAACGAGCACATGTGAAGCTTGTGGCAAAATGAACAGTGTTTTTATGAAGAAAGAGCTAACAGTAGCACCAGCTGTAGCAGGAGAAGGCATGTGCTGTTAAAAACAACAACAACAACAACAACAACAACAACAATAATAATAATAATAATAATAATAATAATAATAATAATAATAATAATATTAATAGTAATAATAATAATAAAATAACAATGTGTGATTGTGACGATGATTATCATCTTACTAGCGAAGATAAAAAGATCGAGATCTACTGTAAAAAATGTGATTGTAGAAAGATCATTAGCGAGATACATCAACTTGGTCCACTTGTCAAAGAAATAACTGGGGTGTAAAATTGATGTACACTGTTTGATAGATAAGTTACCTAGACCAAAAGGCGGTTGGACACTACCAAAGCATAAGTACACTGGTCCACGGAAACCATATGATCAACAGCTTGATGAAAATGATCAACCATGGCCAAGGTCAAGAACCTTACAAACAAGTTGATGCAATATCCATGAGACATGACATCTGTTACAGAGATAACCCAGATGATAAACACGGCTATGATAAAGTTATGCTAGATGTGTTATCAGCGATGAAGCCAAGCGGCGTAAAGGAAACTATTGACCGAAAAGTTGTTCAAGGAATAATAGAAGCAAAACATAAACTAGGTGTTGGTCTTGAGCAACTGGCTAGAGAACTTCACAAACCAAGAAAGAGTTTCTACGAAGAAAGATCATTGCAAACGCAGTAGATGACATTTGGGCAGCTGATCTAACTGACATGACACAACTGGCTGATTTTAGTCATGGTAATAAATACCTGTTGAATATTTTTGATGTCTTCTGTAGATTTGGATTTAGCGTACCACTAAACAATAAGATGGGCGCTACAATAACATCATTTCATGATGCTAACAAACATTTTAAGAGACAATCAAACAAACTGTGGACAGATAACGGTGTTGACTTCTTCAACTAAACATTTGAAGATTTTCTCGACAAGCACAATATCGAGAAGTGCGTGACAGGTAATGAGGGTAAAAGTGTCATTGTTGAGCGATTCAACAGGACACTAAAGGAAAAGATCTACAAGAACATGACAGCAAATAACACAAACAATTATGTTGATACGCTACAAAAGATTGTTGATGACTACAACAACAGCAAACACCGATCAATTAAGATGACACCAAATGAAGCGGTGAGTAATCCGTTGTTGGCCAATAAAAACAGTTTGAGCAGTATCAACGTCATTTGGAAACGTTATCAAAACGAAACAAGTTCAATAAACATGACCGAGCCAGAATCATTGTGGAAATTTCTTTTTGAGAAGGGTTATCAAAAATATTGGACAGAAGAGATATTTGTTGTTGATAGGTTATTACCAACTGTACATGTCACATACAAGTTAAAACAGCTGAACTGAGAGGACATAGCAGGGTCATTTTATG
Organism: Megalonaias nervosa; assembly: GCA_016617855.1. Lineage (NCBI taxonomy): Eukaryota > Metazoa > Mollusca > Bivalvia > Unionida > Unionidae > Megalonaias > Megalonaias nervosa. The sequence goes on from JAECUM010015443.1 coordinate 8,043, forward strand.
AACCAGAACTACAAACGACACAACAAGATGTTTTTGTTATTGAGCGAGTTTTAATGAAGCGAAGCAACAGAAGCTTAGTCAAGTGGAGAGGATACCCAGACTCATTTAATAACTGGGTTTTGATTAGTACGATCAATAGGATTTAATGTTTTTGAATGATACTCGAGTATTATTGGCTTGCATTTCACTGGCCTGCATAGTACGGTTAACTCAGTTTTTCTCTCATTTGTGATTATGTTTTGTTGATACAACATGATGAAGAATTTTTAGAAAATGTCATCAATTTTTATGTTCTTCATGCGACCTCGTATCGTAATGTTTATGAAGAGACGCACGAAGGTGTCGAAATACTGTTTTTCATCTATTGTTAAATCAAACGTTTTAACTTTTTCAACAACGTGATACTTGTAATAATACTTATTCTTTGTCGTCTGATAAACAGATTGATCATCGTCAACTACTTCACCTTGATCTGGTACGTAAATTTGTTCTTCATCAGGAGCTGCTGTTTGCTCTGTTGTGATAGGTCTTTTACTTGAGTGATTGCTTGATTTGTATAAATCAGAGAGGAAGCTTGAAAGAGACATGCTCTATATTAAATGTAGATGAACTTGACTTTAATTTGAAAGTTTTCTGAGAAAGCTAATTTCGTTATATAATCAGCGACCTTTTCAAATGAGCCAACATGAATACCAAAATGTTTACCTGCTTCATAAAGTGATTTAAATTTCATCTCTTCACCCGTTTCCAAATTTAGCGAAATCACTGGTCTTGCTGTCTTGTGTTTTACGGTGTTCGCTTGTAAACTGTTTTCTTGCTGTGTTACCACCTGCAGATTAAAAATCTTGTTGTCCACCTTAATTCCATTAATGTGGTCCATCACAAGTCCAGCTTGAAATGATACTGTTAAATGTTTCATAAGCAATTCTGTGGAAGTATCAAGTTTTAAACTTTTTGTTTTCATCTGAGACTCTAAGAGATAAATAACCTGTGTTATTAAGATTTCCAAGCATTTTCTTAGTTCCTTTTAAAATTTCTGATGAGATCGTCCTCGTTAGCGTTATAGTTCATGTAAATTGGATGACTTTTATACTCATTTTCCAGAGATAAATTATCGATATCATTATTTTTCTTATCTCCATTGACCTGATAAACACGTTTGTCTTCTGGTACTTTACCGTTGAACATTTCCCAGATAAATGGATACAGTAGCATCTCACTCAATTTCTCTGTCTCTTCTCTGACCATAACGACATAACCATAAGATGACAATCTGCCAAAATGTTTCCTGGTATTAATATTTATCATCTGACCCAATTTATTTCCTGCATAGATCATATATCTGCTATGCTGATAGAACACTTCGCTATCATCAAAATCACTATCATCAAAGTCTTCGATCATCACAATTCTTGGAGCCATCGCTATGTCAGGATCTATTTGTCTAAATAAAAATTTTTTGACCTCCTTATTAGACAAACAACATTATTACAGTAATAATCACTGGAATAAGTATCAATGACATAATCCCTTCTAGCAAAATTACATGCGATGAAAAGATAAAGAGGTTAAAAAAGCTGTATCATAATCTATCAAAAGAAAAATACGGTGCAGTGAGATCAAGCGCTGATATCTACAACATCACCAAATCAATTCACGATATCATTGATTCATAATCAAATGGACCACAGGGTGTTAAGTTTACTGATTAGTTTAATGGTATGATAAGTTTATTATTGATCACCAGATCTCAGGTAGCTCTAGGTCTTATGGAACAATATTTCACTCTCTCAAAAACATCAGTTAATTACCCGAGAACAAACACTGAGCTGAAACAGTTGCATAATTACGTTGAGAAACTACAGCAACACAAACAACAGAAACAAAAGATAAACAAAATTGAAAATGAGATAAATATTCAGCGTGTCAAGTTGAGGAGCATCACACAAAGACAAATAGTTGCACGAGAAATTGAATCAGCTTTTGCTGGATTTCATAAATCATTTGAGTTCAACGAAAAAATACTTGATGATGGATTTAATGAACAGGATCTACTGACCTTGATGAAACCTATTGTGTCCAACGAAGCTAAAAACTAGGTGGTATAAAAGTAAGTATTGGTGCTAATGCGCTGATGAAAAGACAAGCTGGAGAAGAAGAAAAAGAGATAACACCCTGGCTTAACACAAAATCAATTTCAATTTATCCAAACAACAATGTTGCTGAAACAGCTGATCAGTTGTACCAGGAAATAATGAACAAAGTAGAGGCATATCAACAATCTGGTACAGCTTGGACATTTGAGAAATTTAACAAGATAGCATTTCACACTGGAAAAAACTTCTCCTTTGAGAGGATTATCTTACATCAAGTCACCTGAATTTATTCAGAAAACTGGTTCATGTTTGAACATTAAAAATAATGATGATTATTGATTCTTGTGGTGTCTTCTAGATCACCTTTATACATCTGATTGTCATCATCCAGAGAGAGAGTTGCAAAATACAGAGAGCATCTTCATAAAGTGAACATAAAATGATTAAAATTTCCACTTGATGAAAAAGATATTCCGAATTTGAAAAGTTAAATCCTGACTTGCCTTTTAATGTTTTTGGTGTTGATGAACGATCTGATTCAGAAAGAAAATTTATTGTTTATCCTTGACTGATAAGCAAACACGCCGATGATAAACGATAAATTTGTTGTATAAAAATCATTACGCTCTGATCAGAAACTTTTCTAGATTGGTCAGCAAACAATACAATCAACACAAGACAGCTAAGTTCTTCTGTTTCAAATGTTTGCTAGGTTTTCAGTCGAGAGAGATACTGGATCAGAATAATACAAATTTAGTTTGTCGTGAAGGACAAGCTTTCACAATGCCAAAAGAGGAAAAGCCTTGGCTGAGTTCACAAATAATAGCAGAAACTTAATGATACCTTTTGTGATTATCGCTGATTTCGAGGCGATACTTGAGACAGTTGAAGCGTCGTTAAATGTTCCAAGTAAAATCTTATACCACAACAGTTCAGAATGATTTACCTTGTTCTGCTGCTTACAAATTGATCTGTGTTGTTGACCAAAACAAATAAAAAAAAAAAAAAAAAAAACTCTACAGAGTACATGGCCCAGCACAGTGGTTGTTGAAACATTTATTGAGTGAGCTTGATGAGATTAAAAATAGTGAAGCAGCTAAGATGATAAAGTTAAATAAAAAGCAGGTGAATGATTTCAATACAATGGTAAATTGCCACATTTGTGAAAAGCAACTTTGTGATGACAGAGTAAGAGATCATTTTCGTATCACAGGTCAATACCGTGGTGCAGCACGTGATAGGTGTAATTTATATTTCAAATTACCTAATTTCATTCCAGTTGTGTTGCACAACCTGAAAGGTTACGATAGTCACGTGATTGTTAAATCACTAGGTGATAAAGAAACAATAAAATTGATGGGTAAAAGCAAAAACCAGCAATACCGAACAATTTTGAGAGATACATGTCATTCAGCATTGGAGGACTAAGATTCATTGATTCATTTCAATTTATGGCGAGCCCACTTCAAAGCTTGGTCAAGTCATGTAATGTCTTTAGGAACCTTGAGGATTACTTTTTGAGTCATTAGCTGATCCTAAACAAAAAGGAATTTCCCTTATGAGTACACAGACAGCTAATCGAGATTTAATGAAACTGAATTACCGTCAAAGGCACGTTTTTACTCAAAGTTATTAAATGTTGATATAACAGACTGAGTATGAATTTGCGAAGATGATCTGGAACAAGTTTCAAATGAACAATCTTGGTGAGTATCATGACTTGTATTTGACCACCGATGTTTTGCTGCTAGTTGATGTATTTGAAAATTTCAGAAGAGTTTGTCAAAGATATTACCAGCTTGATCCTGCGTGGTATTTTTCATCACCTGGACTCAGCTGGGATGCGTGTCTCAAAATGAGTAAAATAAAATTGGATTTGTTCACAGATCAAGATTTGTTCATATTTATTGAGCGTGGCATACAAGGCGGAATCAGTGTTATCAAAAAGAAAATGACAAAAGCAAACAAGTACATGACAAATTATGATGATCACTCACCATCAAAATACAGATAAATGTTGATCTGAACAATCTTTATGATTATGCTATGAGTCAGATGCTGCCGACTGAAGAATTCAGCTGGATTAATGGTGATGATTATATTGCTAAAACAAAAAAGGCGTACAAGATGATATTTGTTATTTTGTTGAAGTTGACCTTGATTATCCTGTGAGACTTCATGATATGCATAATGAATTTTCGTTCTGTGCAGAAACATTGTTGATCACTGACGACATGTTGAGTGAACAACAAAGAGCGATAAAGGTTAAATTAGGTCATGGATCTAGCAAGGTAAATAAATTGATTCCGAATTTGATGAACAAATAAAATTACGTGATACATCATGCGGTATTGAGACAAGCTGTTGATCATGGTTTGTTAATAAGAAAAGTTCAGAGGGCAATCAAATTCACACAAGAATGATAGATGGAACTGTATATCAATTTCAATACAGAACAACGTAAGTTAGCTAAGACAAATTTTGAGAAAGATTTCCTCAAATGTTGCTTGTGGTAAGACAATAGAGAACATCAGGAAACGAGTCAATATTGAGATTGTAAATAACGTTGAACGGAGAAATAAATTGGTGTCAAGTGATTCATTTGTTGACATGAAAATATTTCGTGAGATTCTAGTAGCAAATCAACGTAAAAAACAAATTTAGTTCTTGATAAACCGATCAATGTTGGTGCTGCTGTTCTTGATTTGTCTAAGATACTCATGTACGATTTTCATTACAACACAATGAAAAAGAAATATGGTAACAGAGCACAATTGCTGTTCACCTACAATGATAGTTTAGTTCATCAGTTTAAGACAAATTATATTTATTGCGACATGAAACTGAGCAAGAATCTGTTTGGCCTATCAGATTACCCTGTTGAGTCTCAGTTTCATGATGATACAATAAGAAAGTGATTGGCAAGTTTAAAGACGAGACAAATTTTAGTCCGATTAAAAAATATATTGGACTGAGATCTAAATATGTTGTTTATTGTTGAGCAATAAGGGACAAAAGAAAACTGGTAAAGGAATAAAGAAATCTGTTCTCAAAAACAATTTTACTTATGATGATTATGACTGAGCAGTGATCACTGGTAATGTTGAGAACTTAACAATGACAACAATCAGATCAGATCATCCTGAGATAAAGACGAGAGCACTAAACAAAAAAGGATTATCATCATTTGATGACAAACGATATTGTTCTGATGGTGTTCACCCATTAGCATATGGACATTACAAAACGAAAAGTTAAAACTTTTGTCAAGCAGTTAAGATAAATGGCTGACACTTAAAATCGAGCACGCAAGTTTACAAAGCAGACCAAAAAGATGACTGAGTTAAGAAACGATGTTTTGTTCACAAACGCTAAATTAGCGCAGTCGGAAAAAGGTATCAGCCATTTTTTGACAGAACGAAGAAAGAAAATGACGATGCTATAAAGGAACTTGATGAAATTAAGTGAAGATGTAGACAGAATGACTGAGTTGTTTAGAGTAAAAACGGAGAGCAACAAAAACGATTACGACTTAATCAGTCAACAAAAAAGTGCCATAGTAGTAAAAAAAAAGGGGGTTTAATCTTCACTTTTCAGACAGATCTATAATCAGATTAATTTAAATTTTAGACGGGTGATTCTGTAAACAAATATACCTAAATTCTGGTTCAGTTAACAAATAAGTTAAAAACAATCAATTTTTTGTTTTTGATTTTGATAAGTACGAAAATATTTGAGTTCTTTTACTTATCCACTCTCAGAATGTACTTGAATCACAGAATGAACCAAAAATGATTAACATTTCTCAAAATTTACTTGGTCTGAGGGGGTGGGGCCGAAAACACCTTTTGTATTACTACTATGAATGATTTTAGGCCATGATAATTGAAAAACATTATATGTTTCTACTTGTTTGTGTATTCATTTGTTTATGCGTATGTTTATTGATGAATCTAATTGTTTAAGAAAGAATAACCAAGATGGTTGAAATATCAGTGTTTTATTTAAAGAAGAAAAAGGTGAAAAGTCCTTAATTCGGTCTCGTGCCGTCGACATGCCAAACGGAATGTAATGTATTAGGACATCCTTACGCACGAAATGATACTTGCCTTGATAATTATCTGGGAAGAAAAATATTGTTAGCTGCCGGTTGCATGTGTGTGTTTGATTTGGATTTTTAACGTAGCTTTAAACGTTTTTAAGTAATATCGCTACGATGTCTGCAGTGTGGCAGTTTATAGTGATGTCTAGCTCTGGAACATCATGGCGCAAACATGTAGCATGATGTCCCACCCAGTCAAATTATCCTGACCCAGGACCGACCAGACCTAACACTAACCTCTTAATGCCGAGCGCCTAACGAGGCAAAGACCATTCTTATAAGTCTTTAGAATGATTCGGCCGAGTTCGAACCTGTAACCTCCAGCATCCGTGGCGGACGCTCTAACCACTAGGCCATCGTAGTGGTCGATGCCGGTTTGTGGCATATATATATATATATATATATATATATATATATATATATATATATATATATACCACATGCTCACTTTTCGACATTTAAAATCTTTTCGGATACATTAGATATGCATATGCGTTACTGCTTTTATGAAAACAAATTTGCTTTTTCTGTTTATATCGGACAATCTGGAGCTATTAGAGAACAAGACAATACATTGTCAATATTTGTTTATTTTCTTTCCATATTAATATATTATCTCATAAATATATGTAATTGATGCCAGTATATTCAGCGTCAGTCTTTTAATAGTGTAACACTTCATTGACGATTTTGACAATATTGTTGGAAAGTTTTAAATTTATTTTTATATATTTTAAAGGGCTCGTTAAGAGATCCTTCTTTCCACCTTTACTTATGTAGGATGTGAATACTTGTCACGCCATTCATGACATGTATTGATTAAGAAATAAAATGTGATGTTTAGGAGAAAAGACATGTTCTAGATTACCAACAGCTACACCTACCATAAATGTCTTAGGCATTTTGACCATTTGGCCCTTCCTCTGAACACTAAAATGCAGAGCCAAAAATAAGTTCAGTCTTGTGCTATATAAAAAAAAATGTGTATTACCAATTCTCCAGATAGCTAGTCTGACAGATGGAGGGAGATTTTTAAAATACCTTTAATCTTCTCAGGATATGATCAGTAATCATGATAAAGAACAATTACTATTATATTTTTAATGAAACAGGGAGTACCTACAGTCATTAAATGAATCCGACAGATAGGCGGTTTTCCTGATAGATCCCATTAAATTGGCAATCCGGCCAAAAAGTAATGCTAAAATAGGCATCTCAATTAAGCCATAAATCCATATAGAAGCGAATATGGAACTACAAAGAACAATCCCTGAGAATGACCTTACTCTTTATTTAACACTTTATGCGTCCTTTCCCTTAATGACTCATTATGCTAATGACATAGAAAAATGATAACCAGTCTAGAAATGGGGGAAGATAAAATAGAGGATATATAAGTTTGGCTGGCTAGGATTGGTTGATAATGACAGTTTGATTTTAGTAAAAAGAATCCTTTGTGAGCTTATCCTAGCTGTAACTGAAAAAAACCCAGACATTTTATTTTATTGATGGAATTTAAATACGTTAACAGACTTGAGTTTCGAAAACCCATTACTGATATTAGCACCAGACTCTTTGGTGCGGAATTGCATGCTAAAAAGGTAAGGAATTCTCATGACTTTGTGTTCATCCAATTTTTTTCAGTGAATGTTTTCAAACTTCATATTTTGTATTTTAATTGTCTTATGCTTACCGGACTTAAATTATATGTGTTGTGGGGAATTTTAGGTAATATCTGTCATTAAAATCTCCTTTCCTGCAATGATTCATGCACGTATAGCTGTTCACCTTGACCGTTTACTCATTTATGGTATAATATGACATGGCTGCTAATATATTTCAATCTTAAATTGAAGAAAGATAAATGGCGACAGTAAAAATGGTAACTCATGATTAGACAACTTTAATACTTTTTCTGGTTTTCCTAATCATACCTCAACCGCTCCGGTAGCCTAAGTGGTTAGAGCGTCCGCCTCAGATGCCGGAGGTCATAGGTTCGAACCCAGGCCGAGTCATACCAAAGCCTGATAAAAATGGTACTAATAGCTGATTTGCTAGACGCTCAGCATTAAGAGGTTGGTGTTAAGACTGGTGGGCCTGGTGTCAGGGTAATGTGACTGGGTGGGACCATGTCACGATGCCCCAGTGCTAGACATCACTATAAACTGCCACACTACAGACATCGTAGATATACGACTGAAAAATTTTACAGCTACTACGTTAACAATCCAAATCACACACACACACACACACACACACACACACACACACACACACACACACACACACACATAGACTTAAATAAAGATCAAATACTTTAATTTTGCCAGAAATACACCCTTGTTATTATTGGTGTAAATGAACTTGCGATATAGTTGAATATTCACTAATGTAATCTTTGACAAGCAGAACAATAAGCAGTGTTTGCTTATCCGTTTAACTACTAATTCTAGGTCTGTCAAGTAAATCAAGCACGGGTATGGGACTCATGATACTAACAATATGGAAAAATGGGAACCAGTCTATAAATGATTGAAGATAAAATAGAGTATATATAGGTTTTGGCTGGCCAAGATTGGTCGATAATAAAAGTTAGATTTATGAGCTTATCCGAGCTGTAACTGAGAAAATAGAGACATAATTTTGTTGATGGAATTTCAATCCTTTAACATTCCTGAGTTTGCAACACTCATTACTGAAATTAACCCCAAATTCTTTGGTGCGGAATTGAAAGCACATGTTTCAAATACACGTAGATCCCAGAAATGCCGCAGCTCATATTGTTTGCTCAACACATAATCTCATCCAGGATGAATCTATACTAATAAATATAGGTATGATTATGAGAACTCAGAAATTTAAAGTTTTTGAATTTTTAATATCATGGTGTTTGCATAGGTTTACTATAGGATCTGAATTAGTACCGTGAGTTCTTTAACTACTCTCCTGCTAGTTATTTATATACAAATTTTGTGTTTGATAAATGGTGGTATTAGATATAGAGCATAGTATTGATGTAATCGTTAAATAAATCGCAGAATGACCAGGTTTCTTTGTGTCCATATCACCACAGAATGAGGGCGCCTCAATGCTTTATGCCAAGATGTATGACCGCTTTGGACATGGCACTCAGCGTTGACGCTAAGGTACATTACGTTACAAGACTTAATGGATTCCAATATCCTCCAGGTCTTGGGGTATCTAACACACTAAAACTTTTAAAAGGGAAAACCCCCACGAAGCTACTACATAACTATATTATTTAGCTGTTTCTAAGACATCTGGGGTGTAATGACGTCATAATTAGATATTTGTTTGCATTTAAACAGACACATTAACAATAGTAAAGCCTTCTTTATTGTAGGTAAGTGTGTCCCTTGCATACAACTTTTGGCAATAAACTTATCAGTGCCTCCTGACGTCAAGGGTGTCTTTTAGAAAGGCTTGAGAACAGACAATGTTTAGACGGTACAAGATAATTTATCAATTTCATAGTATCACAAAGTTTGAGATGTGAGCCATGTTAACTTCTGTGATGTTTTGAAACTTGCCGAATGCTAGATGAACGAACAGAACAAAAATAAGCTTGAGATATATAATGTTCGCCATTTAAAATATATGTACAATTTAGGATAATTTAGACACTGAAGATAAAATTATGTACACTACAAAGGGACATAATCATTACATAACAATTGAAACTGGGAACAGAGGCACAATTACAAAGAATAAAAAAATAGTTTCCAAATATACTGATATTGACACAAATCACTCGTTTGCTATAACACTGAAAAAATTTTCTTTTTTTTTATGAACATTTCGAAGTCAAAATTGTTTAGCTATAATTCAAGGTAGAACCCAGTTGTGTAATGATTAATCAATAAGACTAAGGTCTAGAAAGTAATAATAATGGAATTTTTCTGCATGATTTATCATGAAAACACTGATATTTACTAGAGAATGTTCGAGTAGGAAAATATTTTTCACTTTACTGATATTTTCCATATGTGTTATTGTCAAATTTCTATGGTTTATAAAGCTTCCAGCCTCAAGAACATTCCATTGACTGGCTTGGTAAATACTCCTTTGTCAAGCTTTGGCGGGATCTGAAAATATGAGTATGATGTCCTTATTTTGCAATGAATGGATATGCAGTAGAGCCTCTTACTGCTGATAATGAAAGGAAGGAGAACTAGTAAGTGTGTGGGTTATTGATTCTATATCTGGCAATATATTTCTGTGCTTTCAGGACAATTATCCAGATGGAACTAATTTTAAAAAGATTTCAGTGATTTGAGATTCCACAGTATCCGCTATCCGCAATTTATATTAATTTTATAAATATAATTTGATGAATATGCACTCCTCACTTTCAATTATCATGAATTACAAAGAATTTAATAATCAATATTTACTCGCATGTGATAACACTGGCAGCATTAGCAATGTTTAAAGTAGTCAACTGCTCGATTCAAATGAACATAATTAATTTCACTATGCAATCCACTTCACTTCAGCGAAATAGTTGTAAATAAATATTAGGGTAAAGTCTGTAATTCGTTCTTTACACTTATTTATGCCAGCTTTAGATACAAAATTATTGTTTAGTTCAATAGCTATATGGAGTAGAAAGAGCGTTTTTCACACTGCAACAAATGAAAAAGAAAATAAACCCTGCAAACCAACATACTTCAGTGTCAGGTGATGTCTGAAAACGGAAGTTCTGGACCATGCGAACAATCGCCATCTTTGCTTGCAGTAACGCCAGCCTCATTCCTATGCAGTTTCTTGGCCCGGCCCCAAACGGCAGGAATGTGAATGGTTTGATGTTATCCTTGTTCTCAGGAGAAAACCTTATTAATTATTAAAAGAACTTAGGGTTAGGTAATATGATTAAGAATTAATCATAATAATATACTTAAGAATTAATCATAGCTTTGCCTTACTCAAAGTATAGTCTCTTCTAAATAATTCATGAAGTTTTCTTAAATTTGTTAAAAAAAAGTCACCTAAAGAAAAAAAACACAAATGATGACTATTTTCCAAATAATATTTTCAGAAATAATATATATATATATATATATATATATATATATATATATATATATATATATATATATATATATATATATATATATATATATATATATAGGCATGAATGTGAACAAAGACATCAAAATAAATAGTAGGCAGAAATGTGGATGAAGATATATATTGATTCTTGTTATTGTACTATAAACTCTTTATGTCAAACACCCTTTGATACCATTTAGGTATTTGCAATGATATAAGGTAAGAAGTCAGTAAGAAGACAAGGTTATCATTATTACTGTTTTCGGAGATAAATTGTAAATTTATCTAATACACTTTTTCTGATATTAAAGGACAAAACTGTATATCACCGCCAAGCAAGCATTGGTTTCTTCGCTAGTTATGGACAAATATACTTAAACTTCATTTCACTTCTTCTTTGGAAACAGATTGAGTTGGTACTTTTGCCTTATACAATTTTGTTCCTATGACTATGTTTCCTCTACGATGTCCTTTACTGTGGACTTACAAATATATCGCTCAATGCGTATTAACATTCATTGGAAAGAATGTTTACCTGTTATTAAGAAATTGACCTATCAAAGTTTTGGAAGATTTAATACAGGCGGAGCGAGAACAAATTGTGAGGAAAGCGAAGCATCAAAGAGAATTCTGGCTCTTTGATAAATAAATCAGAGATGGAGCAATTACAAATATATGCATCTCTTTAGCTTTCGACACCTATCACCCAATTAACAAATTTCACCTTCCCCATCATGAAACATTGTGAAATGTATGATCATTCTCCACTAAAAGGCGTATACTGAGTTGAAGATACAATTGACTGACTGATTGATTGATTGTGAATTTTACAGCACACCAGCACAGTAAGGCTAGATAGCGCCACAAATAGTTATGTGAAGAAAAGGAATAATCAGAAAGGTTTATTATAAACCAGTGATTAAAGTATAAGAACACAATGATGATATGGTGGAAATGCATAAGGGTTACTGATCAATAGCCTTCGAAAGTCAGCTGAATAATTAGAAGATGAAGAAATATTAGAAAAACTATCAGCAAGTACATTTGCTATGTCGTGTCTAATATTACAGTCTTTAGTGAATCATGGCTTTTGTTTTCTATTAGAGTTAGATAAGGATTGATTTTTCTGCAGTCTCGATTAAAATAGATGTTTAGGATCATATAAACAGGTATCTCTATTAAGTTCAGTTTTAAAACGTGTTCAAACTTGTCCCATTCGGCATATTTAAATTTCAGTGCGGATTTGGCTTATCGATAGTAGAGTTGATATTCCTTAGACAGAGTGGGAAGTGGTTACTGCTGTGATGGTCATCAATGACCTTCCAGTCATAATCCAAAAGCATCGAAGGGGAACAAATTGTCGGATCGATGCACTTATATGAACCCATTCCAGGACGTAAATGTGTCAGTAATTGTTTTGTTATATAGACACAAATCGTGTCTAGTAATGAAGTTTTCTACCTTTCTGCCTTTGTCATTTGTGTCATTTGATCCCCATAAAATGTTATGGGCACTGAAATCCCCGAGTAGAACAAATGAGGCAGGCAACTGTTTAGTTAGTTCAAAATCAACAAGGTATATAAATGAAAAAAAAAAATCACTCGATATAGAGTGATGTTTACAGCAATGGCTTAAAATCTGTTTTCAGGAACGACATTATGAGGGACCCTACTGTTGGCAACAACGGGAGTTCCTTCTGAAGCTATGTCAACATTTTTCGAGTAGGTGTTAAAAAGGAGTAATTTGTAAGTATGATGTTGTCCGTATCTTTTAAAAAGGTTTCCTGCAGGTATAGTACTGCAGGATCATGTTCAGTTACAAGCAGAAGAATGTCACTGTAGTTTGTTCCAAGTCCTTGACAATTCCATTGCATGATGGTAGTCTTCATTATGATTTGAAGGTAGAGATGGTGTAGTAATTAGGTTAGACCTTTCGCGAGGGAAATCAATATGATTATTTTTCAGGAGGAAGCATGGGGTTAAATGTTTGGCTCGTAGGTCAGGAACTGTCTTGAGCACATGGAGCAGTTTCTTCTGCATCCATGTCCTCAAAGTCGCCAAATTTATTATGCAGCTTAATAGGATCATCAGAACCCTTGTGCTGCCAGTCAGAGTTCTGTTTTATTCTGTTTGATTCTTTGTGATTTTGGTATAGTGGGATTATTGAAAGTTGTCTGGATGGAGATTGTATTTTCTGAAGCTTATAGTGTAGAACATTTGAAGATGTTGCTGTATCAGGCAGATCTATTTGGGTCTTATCATCCATGGTTGTCTTCAGACTGGTCTTTAATACAGCTGAGAAGGTTGGGCCAGTTATGGAGGTTTTAGCTTAAACACTCTTTCAGGCCTCTGGAAGAAGGACATTAGATGTGTATTTTACCCTCTCCGTTTCCTTCAACTGTTTCCAGGTTTTACAGTCCTCGTTACTGGCGTGGTGCTCCTTTCCACAGTTGACGTAGTGCGGAGTGGGTTTGCACTCCGATCCTCGATGAGAAGAGTCGTCGCATGGGCCACACTTAGGTCTTTTTGGAGCATCTTCTTCGAAGTGACCGTATTTCTGACATGTGTAACATCCCAGTGGATCAGTAAAGTATACTGTATCTCAACATCAACCTGCAAAAATCCAACTTTTACTACCTTAGGTAGTGATGGTGTGTTGAAGGCAAGTATGATGGTGTTGGTATCCTGCAAGTGTCTCCCACGTTTGATACAGAATCGGCAAATTTCAATGAGGCGGTCAGTTGCAGGACACCAACACCATCATACTTTCCGCCTTCTTCCCTGATATATGCCGCCAGGATCCGAAACTTCATTATCATTAACTCATGCTTTCACGACATCACAGGAAATAGAAACCCTTTCTATATTCCAGGTAGATGGAATTCTGCTCACATGATTAACTGTAACGGATAGACGCGTGCATGGACTCAGACGGAAGGATAGACGGACATGACTTATAACAATATATCCGCAAAAGCGCAGATATAAAAGGAAGACAATTGATTAACATTTTTTTCTTAAAGAAGTTGATAACTTTCATTACGCTCATTTTTGCATTAAAACTTTGTACCAAGAAGAGTTATTTAATATACTGTTTCTCTATGTAATCAAGAGAACTTTCGGTAATTTTTTTTTATGTGAAATGTTTTTGAATCACACTTGATTTATGCCTAGCTATATTAGCTAATTATGTTCTTGACTGAAAGCCACACCTTTCTGGGTCAAATTGTTGCTGGTTGGGCCAGAATTCCGGGTCAAAATGTAAACTGTAGATTGGAACATTCACATCTAGTCCTTTGGGGATCTTAACTCCGCATATTTCTGTATCCACAAGTGCTTTTCTATTGAACCTGTACGAGTGGGTATAATAATCATCATGTATACCAACATACATTTGCATCACCAATTTAAATTTTTACTTGCTTTTACCCGAGTCTCTTAGGGATATATTTCTCATCAGCGTCAAACTAAAAAATAGTTGTTTATACCCTGGTAAAGCCTTCTCAGTATATTTAAGAAGTTCACATGTTACAGGCAGGAAACAGCTCCGATTCGACAGTAGCATAATCATAATTGTTCGTGATGACCTTTGCATATCAATTAGGTACTTGAATATGTTAGCACCGAGCCTCTAATTATGGTGTACTCTGGGTAACGTTCCTGAAAGTATCATGAGTTGTACAGCAGTTGAAGCCCGTGTACAACTGGCCTTTAGTGGAATATTGAATGGGTTTGGGGAACAAATACTTTGCACATTTATTTTGTTTTGCGGTACGGTTAATGTAACAGGTCGTTTTACCTAAAATATGGCGTTAAAGTCATGGAATAGAAGTCGCTGGTTTGCTAATTAAAGTTTGTTCGTTACATAAAAAGGTGAGCATAAAATGAAAATACTGGCAATTCGATCATTAATGTTTACAAAATAGTGACAAATATTTTCAAAATATCATGCAAAAATTCCAATTAGCCAACCAACCTTCTTGCAGGCGGATATATTCTTAGCGTCTCTGACACTACCATATCTAGGTATTGCAATTTGAAAACGTTGTCATAGACTGGCTGACTCTGGAAAAAAGTTTAAATGCACAATGATTTGAACGTATAAAAGGATGATAGACCCTGGGTAAAGATTTCAAAATAAATTCAACTGAGTAGTTTAATGCCCCGAAAAGAAGTTCCAACATTAAATACAGCGTGTGATGCTCTGGAAGAAGTGCAACAAAACAGGCCATTTAATTAGGATGATAACAAAAATGTAGCATAGGAGATAAAAACAAAATGGAAGCTAATCAATAAATAAACTTTGAATAGAAAAGTTCAAATTTGCGCCGGAAATATTGAAAAGAGAAATATATGCTATTTTCGGGCTATGTTGTAAATAAAATTTCTTTTATCAGAAAAAACAAATACAGCAACTACTCTCAGCCTGTGTAATTTGTATACAGAATTTCAAGGATTTCTGTTGTTGCTATGGTATTTACATGACGTGTGGTATACATTTCCTTAACACACTTTACCTAATTCCTTGTCAATTTCCGATCTCAGTTTATCTTGAACGTCCTGGTTCACAGCGAGGCAATACGATACAAAAGTCAATAGACTGGATGTGGTGTCGAAAGCGGCCAGGAGGAACATCAGTGCATTCGCCAAAACCTCATTGTCTGTCAAGCCTGCAAATTATACTTATATACAAAGATACAACATACAAATAAACAGACAGAAAGACAGACAGACCGGGACAGATCCATATACGGGCAGAGGGGAAGACAGAAAAGAGACATCCGGTCATGCAAAACAGGTAGTCCTCTTGGGGCGCGACGGTCAAGTAATCTTTCTAAGGAAAGGTAAATATGTATTGATTTTAGTAATAATGAAACCGCTAACTAGCACTTTATCTTTGTACAAATATGGCTGCTATATGTATGTGGTTGATTATATAGATCTGACAGTATATGTGTCAAAAATGAAATCTATGATGTTAGAGGTTGCATACAGGAATATCTTTGTATCTTTTATGAACAAACAATTATGAATCAGTGATACTGGGCAGAGAATATGTTGGTAGTGCAATGAATTTAGCACAGAAAATAAGAACCTTAAAGTTTTGTTAACTGAAGTCACCTTATGTTTTAAAAGTAGAAGCCAGAAATCTTCCTGACAGTAATGTATCCTACCCACCATTCACAACACTCCTGCCCCTTCCACTGACTTGTCTGAAAAAGATGCTCCAAAATGGAAATTTAATCGCTAGAGCAATGTTTAAAACTCCTGATTTCATTTTTCAGAAGATTTATCATCGACATTTTAGCACACCGCTAGCATGCTTCCCCACCCAATTCGAAACCCTGTGAAAGTAAACTATCTTACCTCTCTTCTTATATGAATCAAAGCTTAGGCCTTCCATGTGCTCTTCAGTCTTGCTGTCTTGATCTTTGTGTGCATTGATCATTAACTGAATGAAATCCCTGTAGTTCTGCATAAAAAGATAGTCATCTTTACTGTGAAAAGCTGTCTTGCATAAATCAGCTGCTACTGGTTGGTTCCATTCTTACCCTGTTCACACAAACATGCAATTCTCCGCACCTCCCTCCCGTTCGTCATGTTTAAAGCACATGAAAATGTATACATGTATATGTTCTTTCAGAGCTTAAAAGCATAGAATCTCGCTTTGTAAAACGCTGTATTTACTATAATGCCTGCAGTTTATAATACCTGTAGTAAATAATTCTCAACATGGGATTTAATGACTCATATGGGGCAATGGCTCAAGACGTAAACAACCTGTAGAATTTAACAGTTGACTTCACACAATGTTTTCCATAAAAATGACACATTTTGAGAACGTTCTTACGTTTGACGTGCTATTCCTGCACTCCTGTACCACCGACTTGGTTGCTTCTATGAAAAATTCCACCGCACTCTTGTCAATTATTGGTATACCCCTCATGAATATTTTAAAGTCAGGAAACATAACTGAAATACACAGATGAGTGGAGTAAGTTCTTATTTTGCAAGTACACAGTCTTACTATCCTATGACAAAAAATGCAGAATAATTTTGGTTTTTATGCAGAAGCTTTACGTGTTATCCAAATGTATTAAATGATGGAAGAGTCTGAAGAAATGTATGCGCTCAGGAAAAAACCCAGCTGAGATAAATATTAATCTATTTCATGTGTACTACATTGCTTAAGCAAAACATTCATTTCTTCAATTACTCACAAAAGCTTGGTTAAAATAGGACGGCAGGAATGTTAAAAGCATGTCCCTATTACTTCATCCCGATTAACACCCTCTTTACTAAGTTCACTCACCGCTTGAATGAGGTGTACCGTATCAATATATGGGGGAAGTGTATATGGACAGATAAAATTTGTGTATCATGCGGAGGGCAATTAATTTCATGGGGATAAGTAAGGAAGAACATAGATATTTAATTGCCATTGTATATTCCTGCATGCTTTAGAGAGACATTTTCAAAAATAGTGTCCACAAAAGAAGAACGGTACACTGAAAAGAAAATGAAATGAAGACACCGATGTTGAGGAATCCACCTCGAAAAGGAAATTGGTATATATAAAAGAAGCTGATGAGTATAAGGGAAACAACAATGATCTTAATGCTGAAGTGGTTGAAGTTAATGCATCCAATCCAATTACTTTTCAGGAAGCGAGAGAAACAATAAAGCAATGCTGCGAAAGAATGCGGACCATGACGTAAGTGCTGACATGGATGAAAATGAAACTCCGGTGCATGCCAATGAAAATATGCTGGAACAAGATGATAAAGAATTATTTACAAATTTACGTCAGGTTTGTGGAACTTGCGATATCATTCACTGATAACCTGATACGTCAGAAGATCCGTTGCACAATTCACGTTCTTTTAAAGATAACCAAGTCGAAAAGGTTAAAAAAAAAACATACCAACAGACACTTATCCTAAGATTTGTTTTGATCATGAAGATAAGAACGATGAAAGAGAGAATGAGTAGGAAGAGATGGAAGAGAAGGACAAATAATTTACTGGATATCAAGGGACTTAAAATAAAATTTGTTATGATGCGACACTTCGCTTTCTGTCACTTTCCTTGAGTTTCATAAATACCGACGTAGCAGCTTGGGAAATAATATTTCTATAATGGGCTCAAGTGAGATGCCGCCACAGCCAACTGTATGATGTGCTTCATGAGGCTCCAAAGGGGCCTTCCATCCAAATAGTCTTGATGATCTAACAATCCCTTGCAAGAGCAGAAAAACACATTAAACGATGCCAATAAAAAGAATGAAACATGACGATGAATCTATACTCCACTTCAAGCCCAAAATTAGCACATTCATTTACTACGAAGAAACATGAAATCTACTTTTGAGAGAGGAAGACACAATTACCATCCTTTTCAACGAAACCTTGCAGTAAAATGAGAAAATGAAATAAGAAGCAGATATATGGATAGTATAAATGTGCAAAGCTATCACAGCAACCTGTATCCTCATCATGCCATTGTACAATGGGCGTATAATTCCCTTAGTTGAGACGAAGAAGGATAGTGCGCATTATCTCCAAACATTTGTAACATAAAAGTCAGATCTTAAGCTCAGAGTATAATCAGTTGAGTGTAACTTTGAACAAAATAATGTCTGACACATTCAACTTAACTTTCATAGTATATAGCTGATTTTAGGGTTTTGAGCTTGCACTTAAGATTCGAGCTAACTACGTTCAAGAATATTTTGTCAAATTTGTAAATTTTTCTATTCTTTTTTTGTACATAAACGATTATATATCAGTCATGAACAATTCAAAGATTTTGTGTTAAGCAGTTGAGTCATGTAAGAAAATTTAATAATAATAATGCATTATTATTATTATTATTATTATTATTATTATTATTAGTAGTAGTAGTAGTAGTAGTAGTAGTAGTAGTATTGAAGCCAGATTAATGAAGACTGACCAATGAAAGGTTTACATTAAAACAATAAAAGACAAGCAAGCACATCACGAAGAAAAGATTTACCTTGATTAATGATTCTAATAAAACGTGTGCGCTGTAAGAACGAAATATATTAAAGTCTGAGATTGTCCAAATATTTGAAGGAAGCATTTTGGCTTACTTGAGAGTAAAATCCGTGGACCTATTAAGTTTGCTGCCATGGCTTTCGTGGCATTAATCACAAAAGGATCATTCGGATTACTCTGTGAATCAACCTCCATTCCAAACCCCGTACTGCATATTACATCCATTGTGTAGCCGCCAAACAAACTGGAAGTCATGTTAGGGACATACTGTCAGAACGATATTTGTTTCATAATTTTCTTACGTATACGCATTATCTTGGTCAAAGGGAGATATAACAAAACTAGTTTCAGAAACTTTCCTTTTAGTATAAAATAGCAATTTGTTTAATAATTTCATAACCTGAACAAGTATCACTGGAAAATGCCAAAAATTCAAATTCGACCTAACATTTTTATAAAATAAATTTATGTCATATTTGATATCAATATACTAATATATCGACTTCATTTTATTTCTTAAATAAAAGGAACAACTACTCAGTTTAGAGAAGAATTTGAACAAAGAAAATAACTTCGTCTCTTAGAAGGCATAATGTTTGGTAACACATTACTTGGTTCATTATTGTTAAGTTTTAAGCTTATAATTATGATTATTTCTTTCAAGTGTACTTCATATGCTAAATGTTCAAACGTTTGAATGAAAACGATGACTTAATAGTCCTAATGGATCCTCTGAAAACCATCCATGTTTTGAATCTGTTTAGAAGTCGATAACCGAAAAGAAATCTTGCCAGACAAAAATAATGTTGTAAGATAAAAGAGCCATTCAATCTGAAAATAATTTCCTCAAGATGTATTCACTTTCTTTTCTTTTAATTATGAGGTTAATTCCAACATATGCTTTCTTTATCAAATGTAATGTACATTACAATGAATAGAGACATCAGTATCTAATTCAATTTTTCTTACCCTTTCATTTCTACAGATTTTCCATTCTCTGACATCTTTCTTCCATTGGAAATTAATCTCTCCAAACATTGAGAAATAAGGGATGTCATCTAAAAATATAGACCGATCAATATCAGTAGTAAGTAGAGAAATCAGTAAGTAAATAAATAGAATTTCTATGATTTTAACACTTTAATTATTGAATAGTTTTAATATCTATATTCACACTTAATTCTTCCAAACATTATTAGAAAACAAAACAAACTAGAGTTGGAGGTGAAACCAGATGTTTCATATAAATCTGTGGTATAATTTAAATCCCCTTAACGTATTCTCCACTTAATTAATAAACTTAAATCATTAACTTATTCAAATACCTTATAAGTTAAATTGACAGAGAGTGAAGGAATACTGTAACACACCAGGGGTTTGTAAGATGCCAGTATATGCTAACCCCAAAACTGATCAAAACAATTGTTGAATCCACTGCGTGACATTCGCTTTAGGTCGATGTTTACCATATTTCCAAGGACCTTCAATCAGCATTCTTTCAGCTGAAAGTTTCTCTTTTCCTTTTGTTACGTATAGGCTCGTTCAAAAGTAACAGAAGAAAAGAGTGAAACCAACAAGCTTTGTAAGTGTTAACAAAAATAATTTATTTCCTTAGAAAACACGGTGAAAAGGTGAAAATAGAAAATAGGATTTACAGTTTGTGAAGACATTTCAAACATTTATCCTAGTACTGAAAAAATGCAAGTCCTATCACTAAATAGTTTTAACTGAATCCAGGTTCGAATCTTGATGACGTTTCAAGATGGAGGATGATGACGTCAGGTGAAGTCTTCATACGAATGTCAAGAGTTCCACGTTGAACCACAACTTGCAATGTTTCAATTTAGAAGAAATTTAGCAGCAGAGAGGGTGGACCCTACAACTTTTTCCGAGGGTCCGTTAGCAAAAATGAAGGTTCCTACGAAGGCCTAAAAATAAGGTCAATACGCTAAACCGAATCCGCTAACCAACACATTTCGTTGTTGCAGTAAACAGGCCACAATAACGAAATCGACGGGGTTAGTTCGTTTCTGTTACTCGCTCGTTGACGTATTTTTTTTCTCAAATTTTAGGCGTGTTTTGTTTGCGTCTCACACTCATTTTTTTGTCAGTCCACCCTCTCTGCTGCTGTAATTAAATTACCGTTATATCAATAATGATTGATGAAGCTCACTCAGCAAGATTAGCTCGAGAGCGACTAGAAGCGATACAGAAATATCTTCCGCTTCATAATAGTGTTAAGCAAAAATTACAAGCGCGTCAACAAATACAAGAAGGATTTACGGAATCCGCAGAACAAGTATTTAAACCTA
>JAECUM010015444.1:0-25215 GCA_016617855.1 Megalonaias nervosa
ACATCCTCACTATTTGCCCGTCAGTAAGTCATATTTCGACACTGTCAACATTACTATAAAAGGAGATCTGGGACAAAATATTCCATTCACCAAAGGGAGAGTCACAGTGAAACTCCATATTCGAAAACGATTACTCTAACCCTTTGTCAGTCATGTATCCTGTGTACCAAGGAGTCGCTCGACAGCGAGGACATGGTTTAGGAGATATGCTAAAATCGGCCCATCGTTCGGTGGCTTCCGTTTGGAAACTGATGGTGACGCGGCGATTGCACGCCTTGAAAGATGCCGCGTTGACGCAAGGTAAAGAATTTCTCCACAATGTCATCATTGACAAACAAAATCCTAAAGAAGGTTTCTTGAGAGCAGGCAAAATGTTTTGCTTCAAACGGGCAAGGACATTTTGGGCCGACGAGAAACTCCTATAAATGCCCCGGCCGATGCCGAGTCAGACGTTCCTGATTCCCTGACGCAACAGCAAGGACAAGGCAGAAAAAGACGACAAAAACACCCCTTCAGAGGACTTCACATCCTCAGAGCTAGAAAGGCTAACAAAAGAAAAACCGTCCGAGATTTAGACGTTTTGATTATTAAAAGAAAAGAAAATGATGCACCGAGAGTCTTGCGCTTATTCCAAGTCGGAACTGGATCTGTTTGCCATGCCACCCACCATGATGACGATGTAAGAATCCCAATGGGTCGAATTTCATCCCGTCTCCTCTGGACCACCGAATTGTTTCGTGTCACCGAACGTGTGTGTGGCCGTCATCCTCCCGTCTATAAATTGGAAGACATGAACAGGGAAGTGTTAAAAGGAACGTTCTACTTGCCCGAGTTATAAGGTGCGACCAAAAAAGAAGACGACGTGTACGAGATAGAAAGCATTCTCGATCGAAGAACCCCTAAAGTGGGAAAACGACGTGTCAAAGAAGTCAAAGTATGTTGGAAAGGATATCCTCCCAGTTTTGACTCTTGGATCGACGCTTCGCAAATCATCGACTATAAAAAGAAGTGACCATCATGCCCTTCAAGACATCCTCAGCTACTGGAGTGACCACTCCTTCCCCCAGTTCTTCTCTGCACTAGAACTCTGGAATTATGAATAACCAATTTTACTTAACGCTACCCAGTGACAGTTCCATGGAGGTGTTTCTCAATAACACTTTGTGCTGTTTCACGGCCAGATTACCTCAGGCCATCAAATTGGATCATGAAGCCCATTGGGATGTGACTTTAGTGGAAATGATTCACCCTACACAAATCAAAAACATCGTCGAAAATCAAAACAATTTTACGGTAGAAGTTCATGACGAGCAAGTACAACAAGCCTAGGATGAACGTGTCACTGCAGCTGACTCTATGAAAACACAAGACCCCACAACTAATAGCTCCACTTATCTGTTGAAAATTTCCCCCAGGCTATTATTTTAGTGGTCAACATTTGGTGAACGCCATTGCTGACAGGTTCAATAACGTGTTTAGGAAAGTCTTGTTGAAAACCAGAAAAAGTGTCACGATCGAATACCACAAAATAGCTCGTCGCCTAATGATGAAAGTTTCAGACGACAAAGTATTGGCCATTACATTTTGTCCTGAATTGTATGACATTTTGGGTGGAGACTCCAAGTTGATCAAGATTAGAAACGAAATACCAGCCGTGACCGGTAACTCGGATTTTGCGAAATATTTTCGATTCCCTGTAGAAATGAACCAAGGACTGAATTTGATCTTTGTGTACTCCGATGTGGTGGAGTACAACGTGGTGAGACACACCTCCATACCGTTACTGCGTGTCATTCCTTTCAAAGTGGATTCTGCTACTGCCGCTGACGAGGAAGGTGGAAACACCTATCATGTTCACCGCGATTTGTACATCCTCACTATTTGCCCGTCAGTAAGTCATATTTCGACACTGTCAACATTACTATAAAAGGAGATCTGGGACAAAATATTCCATTCACCAAAGGGAAAGTCACAGTGAAACTCCATATTCGAAAACGATTACTCTAACCTCTTGTCAGTCATGTATCCTGTGTACCAAGGAGTCACTCGACAACACGGACATGGTTTAGGAGATATGCTAAAATCGGCCCTTTGTTCGGTGGCTCCCGTTTTGAAACCGATGGTGACACGGGGATTGCATGCCTTGAAAGATGCCGTTTTGACGCACGGCAGAGAATTTCTCCACAATGTCATCATCGACAAACAAAACCCCAAAGAAGCTTTCTTGAGAGCAGGCAAAAATGTTTTGCTTCAAAGGGGCAAAGACATTTTGGGCCGACGCGAAACTCCTATAAATGCCGTGGACGCCACCGAGTCAGACATTCCTGCTTCCCTAACACCGCAGCAAGGACAAGGCAGAAAGAGACGACGAAAACACCCCTTGAGAGGACTTCACAGCCTCAGAGATAGAAAGACTAAGAAAAGAAAAACTGTCCGAGACTTAGATGTTTTTGATTATTAAATCACACACAAAAAGAAAGAAAGAAAATGATGCACCGAGAGTCTTGTGCCTGTTCCAAGTCGGAACTGGATCTGTTTGCCATGCCACCCACTATGATGACGATGAAAGAATCCCAATGGGTCGAATTTCATCCCGTCTCCTCTTTGACGGATTCAGCTCCCATCGAGATTGAAATCAAAGGACAGCCCGAAGATTACATCGATCTGAATACCAGTTACTTGTATCTGAAACGCAAAGTGATCAAACCGGACAACACCAATCCGGGAGCCGATGCTAGAGTAGCTCCCGTCAACAATTTCATGCATTCCTTGTTCAGCGAAGTGGATTTGTACTTGAATAACAAATTGGTCAGCAGTAGCATGGATACTTACCCTTACCGAGCGTACCTGGAAAATCTCCTGACGTACGGAAAAGAGGCCAGGAACACTCATCTGGATGCTTGCGTGGTTTGGAAACCTGACACCGCAGGCGAGAAAAAGTTTAACGACACAGACCTGACAGCAGATGACAATCCTCACAATGTGGGTTTTCACAACCGTCGAAAGAATATCCTGCAAGGACGTAGTTTAGAACTGATGGATCATTTGCATTTGGACATGTGGTTGCAAGACAAGTATTTGCTCAACGGAGTGGATATTCGCCTGAGATTGAATCGTAGCAGTACCGCTTTCCATTTCATGGCTCATGCCAACAAGTACAAAACCATTATCCAAGAAGCCAGACTTTACGTGCGTCGCGTAAAAGTGTTACCTAAAGCGGGAAACGACATCAGTCACACACTGAGCAGAACAACCGCCAAGTATCCGATAAGACGCGTAGAAGTGAAAACTTTCACCATTGCTGCTGGACTCCGATCCAAGATCGAAGATCATCTGTTCCAAGGACAGTTACCCAAACGTTTAATCGTTGGTATCATCAGCAATGCAACCCTCAACGGAGCCCACGATCAAAATCCTTTATAGTTTAAGCACTACAGAGTGTCCAAGATCGAAGTCAGTCGCGATGGCAAGACCTTGTGTAGCAGGCCCTTCGAACCTAACTTTACCCAGAAAAATTACTTGAGATCGTACTTGTCTCTGTACGAAGCTACCGGACAGATAGGAACCAACACCAGTCACGGCATTTCGTACGAAGATTATGAAGGAGGTTATACTTTGTGGGCCTTTGATTTCACTCCAGACCAAGGCAGTGACGAGGAACATTTCCACCCTATAAAATCCGGTCAACTGCGTGTGGAACTTCAGTTTGCAGAAGCTCTCACCGAGACGGTCAACGTCATCTTGTATGCCGAATTCGATAATACCATAGAAATCAACAGTTTGAGAGAAGTCATTCTTGACTATTAGAAACTATGGAAGACTCTTATCCCTCTTTGAACGGTGGAGAATCTATGGACATGGAATGGGAGGATACCGTGAAAGCTGAACCCAAAGACAAAGACGAAGAGGACAAGGTAGTGGTCAAGTCCCGATGGCCAGAACAAGAACAACATTTAGTGTCCTGTTTTGCCAAACACCTGTCGGATAAAATTAAGGAATTGGTCAAGAAAGATTGCTATGGATGTCAAAACGATCATCCCAGTCAAATTCAACACGATAAATGTCTGATGATGAGCCAAGAAGAAAAATTGGACGAGTATCTGGACGACGCTTGGAGTCTCATCTCGGAAGAAGCAGTGTTGCATGAGTGGTATAATGGCTTGCGTGATCATTCCTGCCCTCCATTGACTACTCTACAGATCTATCGCATCGAAGCTCTCTTAGCCCAGAGTTGGGAGACGAGGCGAAGAAACGGTTACTTGTCAGAGATTTTCAAGCGAAAAGTCAGGATTGAATTGATGACTTATCGTTACCTGTGAAAAAACCCAAGAAAAAATGGATACCTGGGAACTTTATTACCTTTTGAATAACAATTCGCATACTGCTTCTTGGAATCCTGTCGTGTGCGCTAAAGATGAACTACATCATCGCAAACCTGAAGACAATCAAGCTTATGTCATCAACACGGACGACAGTCATCTCCCAGGAACTCGCTGGGACGCCGTCTACTTCCCTCAAGAGGACTGTGTGGAATATTTTGATTCGTATGGATTACCCCCTTTGGAAGACGATATCATCGGCTTTATGAGAAGAAATGCCCAGACGACACGATACAATAATGTGAAATTACAAGGCACAGATTCCATGGTGTGTGGACAATATTGTGTGTATTTTCTTCATCAACGCAGTCTTGGATATTCTTTAGAACATTTAGTGACTTATTTTGATAGTAACTCTTCTAGAAACGATGAGAAAGTAGATCGATGGTTTTGTGACTATTATGGATGTCTTTTGTCTTTAGCTAGGAAGCGTAGTGTACATCAATGGCCTCATGACTTCCATCAGTGGAAATCTCACATGATTCACAACGTTGTCAACCTTGTCAAAAATAGTTTGTTTCATGTTATTATTAATTGTTAGTGGTTAATTGTTTGTTTGAATAAAAATGTTGTGTTTTGAAAACATGTGTCTGTCGTTTGTTTTCAAAAAGACTGTAAACATATGACTTCTCTCTATCCCTCACCATGACATTCGCTATTATAACGTTTCGACTAAAAAAAGCACCATAGTGGGGATGTTTTCTAACGGGTTCGCGTTTGAACCATTTAAAGCAGGTCGGTCTCCAGTATGGCCATCCATGGTTGACTCGTCTACCTATGAACATGCCTTCCAGACTAGCCAAGCTGAACGAAGCTTACGTGAATTTTCATCGTGTCAGGCTAAACCTGATACCGAAGCCTGAAGAGATAGAGAATGTCAAGATGTTATCAATAGCCCAAGACCTAGTAGAAGAGGTCTTCAGATAGGAAATCAAGAAAGAACAAGAAGAATGGACAGAGAAGTGCATACTTCAGAAGCAGAGAGAACACCAGCAACAACAACAGCAGCAGCAACATCAGCAGCAGCAAGAACCAGACAGAGGTTTTGTTGACTGTCGAGTAGACGCCAAAGAGTTCTCCTTCACTTTCCGCAGAAGCAGGCCGTATCATGTAGGAAAGCCTGCTGCCAGACGGGGACGCAATCTTAGACAGTAAAAACAATTGCCATCACTCCCCGTCAACAAAACAGCCCTTTTCAGGGCTACCCCAATACTCTCAAAAAGACATACTAATTCAATTGCCAATTTTTTTTTGTGTGTTTGTATGTTAAAAAAAAAAGAAGTGTGTCTATAAGCACTTCGTTTCTGTCAGTAAAAAAAATCCACACATCGTTTCTCTGTCTTGTCGAATCGTGCATGTCTGTGTTTGTAAGTAAAAAAGTCCGCACGTTTAATGTGATGGTAAGTTTTGGTGTCAGGGGATGTTTTCCTTCACGTCCGTGCTTCAATTATATAAAGCGATGCGATCGTTAGTCTGGCTACCCATCGTTGACGTATCAACACTGAACATGAGTAGCAGAATCACAAAACTGTTGGAGCTTTAAATGCACCTGGAGTATGCCAGACGTCTCCTGGACGAGCTGGCCATGGAGGCCGTTGCAGAAGAAGCCAGGATAGAGGAAGAGGAAGAGAAGAAAAAGAAAGAAGAGGAGAAGGAAAAGAAGCGAGGGATCCTGCCTCACCTCATGCTAAGACCTGTGTGTGAGGTCAAGCCTGAGGGTAGGACACCAACGCCTCAACAGCCACCACTTCCACAGCAAAGACTCCCACAGCCTCTGCCACCAGTACCACCAGTACCAAGAGCCGCTGTCCCCCAGGCAGAAAACTGGGAGAAGGAAGCATTGGAAGAATTGGAGAGTCAGCGGCAAGAGTGGGAGCCACAGAGACCTCATCATCCCCGGGTCTGGCATAGGAGAAGACAAAGGGAACAAGTATTCACTATCCCTCAGAATGAAAACTGGGATGATGAGGCCAGTCAAGCCCCGTCTGCGCTCGGAATCATACGCATTAATTGTGAGAATGACTGGAGTCGGCGATTCGTGTGTGGGGCACGGCCTGGGAGATGTCATCACTAAACGGGTGCATCTGAAGTTCTAAAAAAACAGCCCTTCTCAGGGCTAACCAGATCTCTAGGAAAGAGACTATTCAAGTTGCCAATTTGTGTGAATGTGAAGTAGTGTGACTATAACACTCACTTCTTTACTGATGTGTGTGTGTGTTTGCTTTCGCGTTCGTTTGTGTGGATAGTAGGTATGGTGTGTTTTATGCATTCGCGTTTGTTTGTGTGGATAGTATATATGTGAACTGAGTGTAAGGGATGTTTTCCTTCACGTCCGTGCTTGAAGTATATAAAAGCAATGCGTTCATCGTTCGCGCCATTCTACACAGAATAAAAAATGGCAAGTAACTGGGAGAGGATGCTCAGATTGCAGGAAGTGGTAGGCACACTAGCTATGGTGGAGGAGATGCTAGTGAGAATGCAGTTTGGGGCTTATAGTCCCATAGACTAAGCATGGAGATTAACAATCTCAAGAAAGGGAAGGACATCTTAAATGAGATGATTAGAATTGAAAAGGACGAAAAGGAAGATATAGAAGACAAAAGGAGGATGAGAGAATGGAAAGAAAAAATAGAAAAGGAAGAAGAAAATAAAAAAAGAAAGAAACAGAAAGAGGAGGAGAAGGAAAAAAAAAGGAGGAAAAGAATGAAAAAAAAAGACAAAAAGTGTAGGACAAAAGATAAGAAGTTATGGAGGAAAAGAAGAAATTAGAAAAGAAGAAGAAACCCAAAGGCCCTTTTCAGGGCCACTTTCATATGCCTCGGAAAGATTTATTCTCTCTTGCCTAAAAATTTGTTTATTCGATTGTATAATTTACGTTTAACTCCCAAAAACATTATTCTCTTACCAAAATTTGTTTTAGTCGGTTGTATAATTTGGTTATGATAGATTGATGTTCATCAATCTATGGAAACGAACACGAATGCATAAAACTTTGTATAGGAATGGAACAGGTGGGATGACGTCACGGTACTTGCCACAATGTTGCAAGTGTCCAATACCGTGACGTCACCCTACCTGTTCCAGTCCTATTGTCCCTATACAAAATTCCCATTGTCGCTATTTCGTCCCAGGGTGTGCCATTTGTCGCTATAAATCTTGTCGCTATATTCCATATTAGGGTATTTTCCCATTGTCGCTATATCGTCCCCTACTTACATAGGTGGTGATGGATCTGCATTAACTTATTTTTTCTCATATAGATTGGTGGTGTTAGAATTGCATTAACTGTACATTTATCTCATATATAAATAGGTGGTGTTAGAAGAGCATTAACTGTACATTAATCTCATATAGTTAGGTGGTGAACAAACTACATTAGATGTACATTTATCTTGTATAGATAAGTGGTGATAGAACTTCATTTACTGTACATTTATCTCATATAAATAGGTGGTGATAGAACTGCATTAACTGTAAATTTGTTTAACAATATAATGATGCTGTCTCTGGAAATAATTATAGAGCTTCAAATTACAAACGTAATATAATAATGTTTGTCCATGCTTCTCTAAAAGCAAATCCCTGAAATATTGTAACAACTGAACAATGTCATATCTTTGACCTTTCGCAGCTAACATTTCCGTTAGCAGTTATGGCCCCTAGGGACTAATACTTGGCTTAGTTATAGCCATCAAAAATGGATACGAACGCTGAACCAACATACGTTGTTTATGCTTGTTTGGCTTTATAATTGTCTATCATTAATCTCTTACCATTTGACCTCTCCTACTATTTTACAGTAATTGACTTTTCACCATGTTCAGGCCTTTTGTTGCCTTACCTACAATTTTACATCGCATTATGTAACTAGTGCTTTCTTTTCATTGTTCCATCGTACACAAATGGATCATTCTTTGTTTTTCGCCGTAGATAGTCTACAGATGCTCCCCTTTATTTACACGTGACTGGATCATCTACTGCCTGTTCTGAACTGTATATTTCTTTCGATAATGCATTGAATTATTGTTCTTCTGCGATCTACTTTAAATTAAAAAGACTAGGTTTTACTGCCTATTTGTAGAAAGCTTAGCACACCGACAATAAAACATTTGATAAGTGAAATCCTAGTTCTTATCCAGTTTTTAAGTCCATTTGAACACGGTTTATTATGTATACCCGTTTCAATGCGGTTTACTATGTATACCCGTTTCAACGCGGTGTGCTATGTATACCTTTTTTCAACGCGGTTTACTATGTATACCGTTTCAACGCGGTTTACTATGTATACCTTTTGCAACGCGGTTTATTAGGTTTACGCTTCTAGTCTTCTAAAGAAAGAAATTTTTAGTTTATGATAACAACAAACCATGAGAAATCGAAAGTTTTTTTTTTTTATTTTGAACTGATAAGTGATTTTCAGTTTCAGTTATAAGTATAAGTAATAGCTGAGGTCAGTAGGTGCAGATATTTCTGCATTGTTGCAAGATATTGTGAGTAATATTCTGCAAGGCATCGTTGATAAATAAATTACACTGTCATTGTTACGTATATATAATTTAATTACTTGTGTGTTAGGTTTTAAATTCTTTTTTATTTTAATTTTGTTTCATTATATTTTATTGTAATTATATTTTTTCATTGGATTTGAATCTCTTTTCGGGCCCCGAGTGGCCGAGTGGTCTAAAGCTCTCACCGTTACGGATCACTGCCATCTCATCTCTGTCTGCGTGGGTTCGAGTCTCGGGCTCGGCCAATGTGATTATGTGAGAAAGCTTGCCGGTAGCTTCTCGTGGGTCGGTGGTTCTTTCCGGGTTCTCCTGGGTTCTTCCTCCACCATTAATACTGGCCGTCATGTATAGCCTATCTTGTGCTGAAAAATGGCGTTAAACCCTATAACAACAACATGAACCTCTTTTCCGAAAATTGGCTTCACCCGATTAGATTATAACATTTCTTCAGCACTATTTTTAGCTCACTCTGGTTCATAGATCTTGTAAACATCAAGATAAAACGATTGACTATTACCAAGGTCATTTTCGGCCCACGTGTTAGCTATGATTGTAAACAGCCTTTTTATTATTCATTTTCAGCGTGAGAATTTGATTCTTACATAGGGCTATTCTAGTTACGTGCTGAATGGCATTTGTTTTATTGCGCTGTTCAAATTATTAAATCACGTAGCCCGTCACGTGAGCCACCATGTGATCTAAAATCGAGGCTTAAAACAGCCATTTTCTACTAGATCTATTGAGTCGTATTTTAAACTTTGAGGGTCAAGAGGTTTTTATTGTTGGTGCCAGTTTGTTTTTAAAGTTCATATGTTTTTTGGAATTTAATAATTTATTCTCTAGAAAAATAAACAAGTGTACGTTTTATAAAAAGTTCTGGGACAAAGAAATTCAGTGGAAATTTATTCTGGAATTCTAAACGGAAACATTATAAACTGTGATTCAATCGAGGATCTGTTGCCACCAGTACAACGACCTAATCTGACGTCATCGCCTCGATATTGGAATTTCATCGAGATTCGAACCTGGATTCGATTAGAACTGTTTAGTGATATGACTTGTATTTTTCAATCCTAGGATTAAATTTTGGATTATATTCACAAACCGTAAGTCATATTTTCTAATTTTTAGATTGTTTTCTAGGGAAATAAATTATTTTGTTAAAATATACAAAGCTTGTTGGCTTCACACTTTTCTTTTGTTACTTTTGTACGAGCCTACACTTAACAGTCATACTTTGAATGTATTTTACCATAAATAGCAATGAAAAATGCTGCAGAGGAGAACCAATTACCATTAAAATTAATGCTTGCATAAAATGACCCACAATGACTGGCGAAAATTGCTCCATATAAACTTGAAAAGCTGCTGTTAACAACACAATATGATTGAGGAGCCGCTTGCACTCTTTGCACTGCCGTCTGCTTCCGTCAGACAAGCCGGTTTGTAAAGGTAACTTCTGAACGTGGAGTAGAATCCTTGTTGTATTTGAGCTATCAAATTATCTTTTGTGAAATTTTATTCAATTTATAGCGAACCAATATTTATTATTTTCATTTCATTTATAAGTATTCGAGCACCTTGAACAGAACCAGGTCAGTGAATTAAAAAATTTGGCGGCCGATATGAATCAAACAATTAGGTTAAGCTTTGGAGTCTGCCGCTAATTACAATGCTGTCTGAAAATCTAGACCCGCTTTGGTGTTGATAATGAAGACACCTCTTTATTTTGCACTTTGAAATATTGTCACTCATTGCCACTGAAATATTTCAAGATTAACGTTCTTTTCAAAGTTCTTTAGGCTAGCGAAGGCACACAGACAACATTGGAATTACTGACCCATGCATGGAGAAGAAGATTGGGGCCCTGGGGGAATAACTTTTTAACGTAATAGATAAAACCATAGAATTTACATAATGTTACAATTATACAGAAAATGTCGGTTATCCGGGCACATCGAGGCTGCAAGTTGGAAACCCCAGTGGCTATACATACTGCTTCTGATGTGATGTATATCGTTCCGTTAACGAATAAGTAATGGACATGGAATCCTGACAAAATCGTATCGACTTTAAATATGTATTATATTTAACATGAATAATTCAAATATTGAGTTAGGTTTAGTCTTAAGCCCCATTACATGTTGAACACCTTTATTTGTATATCAATCAGTTTTCGTAACGTTTGAGAATATTTAGTGACTATTATTAACCGTGGATCAAGGTCATGCTATCTTGAACCGCTGTTTGTTATGACGTCGTCTGTATTTTCATGGGTAGTTTAGAAATGTATGTTTCATACGTAAAATCCATAACTATTTTCATTAAAACACCATGCACGATGGTCAATGTAATTTTACTATAAGTGTACGTTTACGATAGGTGTTCTTTTAGCATAAGTGTACTTTTAAAATAGATGTACTTTTACAGAGGTGTACTTTAGTATAGTTATACATTTACTATAGGTGTACATTTACTGTAGGTATACTTTTACTTGAGGTGTTCTCTTACTATAGGTGTTATTTTATTATAGGTGTACTTTTACTGTAGGTGTATTTAAAATAGGCCCGATGCGCTCTCTTGCATGTGGGAGCCCCGGGTGGCCTACTTATATATATATGGGTTTGCTGATGCGCCTGAAAAAACCTACAATTTTCCCATGGTGTTTCCTCTTGGCTTGACGGTGAAGGCCGAGGACGTTCCAATCATGAGAATGCTTCCTATGCGCGGATTCACGAGCACATAAAGTATGACTCAGTTGTCAGCGAAATCCACATATAAACGGTACGATTGTGCTGCTAATAGTCCTAACTCAGCCAAATTTGACCTCGTACAGGTGTACACACGTACGCACAACACTGTTCACTGTTCTGCACGTATAGTTATTTTAAAAAAGTGGCTTTGATTCTTGAATTCTGCTTAAATAAAACGTGTCTATTCGACGCAGATTTTATTATGATCAATAAACGTTCTAAAGATTCAAAATAATCATTCAAATTGTACAAAACGGTACGGCGAGGAAAAGACCATTAATGGACGGAACAAAAATGGAACGTTAGGATAGGCCCCTGGAACGATCGGAAACAGCACTGAAACGGTGCTGTACTGAAACAAAAGACACATGAAGTGCTATACCGTCCAAGAGGTAGGAGTGATATTTTAGGAGCTGGTGCCCAATTCCCAACAAGAGTAGTAACGCGGTTCTCAAAACAAAATTGATAATGTAATTTTACAAACTTTCACAAAGTTCAAAATCACTATAGCTGTGAACGGATGGAAAAAACTTGTCTTGGGATAGTATATATTTCACTTTTTGACTTGTCCTGCTAGAAGTGTCTTGGGACGGTATACCGATGACTCGTCCTACTAAGGGAAAACGTGAATTCTCAGTAACCCAAGGATCTATTAGATTCCGAAGAAATTTATTTCTAGTCCTAATGGGTGAAGGTACCAATCTAACATGGAATTCAGCCGCTGTAATTAATATGCCATTGATTAACTTTCATTCTTCTTATCAGCGAACCATTTCCGATCGTTATGCGTACTTTTGACGGGGAGGATGCTAGGGTTGTGGATATTGATTTGCCGCGAATATACAGCACTACCGTTGCAAGCTAAATGATTTTTCTTTACAGTTAGATGTCAGGATATTTACGGTGACCTGTTCTTAGAGGCAAATTGAAAAATGGACATCTGAAACTCCGTTAGATAATTGTAGTGTTTCTCTCCAGTGCAGTCGGGAATGTGATATTTACCGAAGCTTTAATATATGGCAAATCCCGTTCTATCGGGACAAATACGTGTCTTAGGAATGTCGCGCTATAGAATTGTTTTTCTTGCACGAATACTGTAATTCCAAAATTGTGTTTTGGATACAAACCGTTAAAGGTTTCTTCATGTCACGCGATAAGGTCAAATTAAAAGCAGAAATTTTTTTTTTTTCCTTAAAGAAATTTAGTAAGCATGGTTATCGTTAGGCATGGGATAGACTAATGTGGGAAATAAAATAGTTGATGATATTATTGAAACAGTCTATGTTCGATTAAGAAAACAGTGGAAATAACTTTGAGAAATGGTGGCCATCTCTTTCGATTAATTAGTTTTCCTTTCTTGTGTACTAATTTATATGTTTTGCAAAGCAGACTGTTAAATGTCTGGTATAGTACTTTCTCCAGATATTAAAGCTTTGACATTTTTTCGTACTTTAATGGTACAAACCAAATGATCTCCACAAATACTTGATGAAAGAAAGTCAGTCATTAATAGATGGTTTTACAACTTAGTAGAGTTCACTGATAACCATGGGCACCAGCAGCATGGGTCAAGGGGGGGGGGTCACGTGACCCACCTCTGGAAATCATACTGCAAATATTCCGACAAGTTTAATCATGCAAATGAAGCTGAAAATATGTCACAAGATTCTGTTCAAAATGCTTAATAAATATTAGCTTTAGTTTCAGACTGCTTCTTATACTAACTCTCCCGGCCGTGACTGACTGACCCCTCCCCCGAAAATCCTGACCCCCCACCCCCCTGCACAAAGTCCTGACACCCACCCACCCCTGCGAAAAATCCTGCGGGCGCCCATGCTGATAACTTATTGTCTAGTAGTTGAAGACCGTTCAGACCAAAGCATTGGACAACATAAACAAATATTAGACTAGTCTGATATTGCAGAAAAATGGCTAACACAAAAATACGAACGGAGAAATAAATTAAAAATATTAATTTGTTGATTGTAAATGTACATAAAAATGATATTCTACCGTGATTTAGAAAAGACGCAGACTCAAAGAATGCTTGCAATATTGATACTATTGAAATAAGCAGCGCTACCCCTGAAGTTGATTAAATCAGTCAGTATGAAGTAGGAATATATTCCGTGCTGATGTATTTGATGTAAGCAAATGTATGATTCATATTCGGCTACATTTGCATCATAATTTGAAGATCTCGTTGACTTTAATAGGTCACTATACAGTGAGTCGAAGAAAACAGGACATAATTTACAACGGGTAATGTGCGTGTTAAAACGACACACGGTGACGGAATATATGAAGCTGCCGTACCACTGTCGACCATTTGTTTTTGATAACGTCAAAAGACAACTTATCAGAGGTTTTGTTCTCTGAATGTTTGTATTCCGTTTTAAATGGCAAGAAAACATGCTTTAAGATAATTTTACTATGGTTTTGAAAGTGTTGTTCTTTACATAAATATCAGTCAATTGTGGAGACAAATTAAACGTGTCAAAATAAAAATAAAATATGCTGAATTGAAAATTAAACGTTTATCTAAACAGTATACGTTCGCATTACGCAAGCAAGTAACAATATTTCTCTCAAAAAGAATTTGTCAATAGAGTTTATGATCGCTGGCAGACAGACATGCAAACATAAGAAAAATACATTAATGAACACAAATACATTTTAATAGTGATGGATATTTGATCGAAGTAAACATGGAATTAAAACATGGATAACACACTAACATTTTAGATAAATTTTCAAGGAGGCTAGGGATACAAAGCCACAATCAGAGCAAGGAAATCGTTTTACAACAAACAGGTAAAGATTTGTCGGAAAAAGAAAAAAAAAATGAATACTGTTCAGCTTACTCGGACAAATATCATATTGAATGGAAAGGCTTAAACACAACTCTAAAGACTAAAATGCACAAAAATTGCACCCAAAATGAAACTAGAGAACGCGTTGACATGTTACAAAACCTAATTGATGGTGACAATGACCATCATCACAGATCAACAAACGTGACTTGGCCCGAAGTAAATCAAGTCAAGAGTAAGATTATTACACTGCCAACATTTCGAGGCAATGAATTGCTGCCTTTTTGGCTACCGCAAACAAAAAGCGGGCCTTGCAAACTGAAAGAACTAAACAATCGCAGTAAAATAACAGTTCTAGAGACAAGTAAATCTATGCCTTGATTTCTATTATTTTACGATTTTCGCGTTCTTCCATCTTTGAGGTATCTGGATCTGGCCTAAATACAGTCATTTTGAGCTTACAATGAATCCTAAAGAAGCTTGCAGATAGTCAATCAAATCAAAGTATTGCTTCCCATTCGATATAGAAAAAGACAGCTGGAGGTGACAAGCTTTACAGTGTAAACAAATCATGAACATACCGCTTAGAAATAAGCCATTTTTAAAAAGCCGAATTAAAAGACAAAGAAGTGTCTATTCAGCGAGGATTTGCGAAATAAATGCTGGAAATAGTATCAAATCGATTCTTAGATCAATAATAACTTATTTTACCGAAATGTGCCTTGAACCAAGCTATATATATATATATATATATATATATATATATATATATATATATATATATATATATATATATACTATATATATATATACATTACATAATAGCAGCAGGATTAATTACCCGAGTAGTGATAACTAATCGTCTAGCACCCTAGTAACCGTCTGTTTAATTTGTTTGAGCTGGATGGCAGTAACAGCTTAGGAATTATGTACTATAAACCAATGAGGAGCTGCACGGAACAGTGCCAATTTCAATGAACACCGAGACAAGGCTACTGACTGCTGGACAGAAATGTTCAGCAAAGAAAGCGTGGTGTATTCAGTACTTGAACAACATTGATCATGCCTTTGTTTTATGCACATGCTCGTCCTGATACATCTAATTTAAATTTACATAGTCTAGCCAACCTTTACCAATCTTTATATGATTTAAATTCAAGATGATGTTTCATAACACAGCCATGATGTGAAGGGTTTAGCACAATAAAAGGCAGTGTACTTTCAAGGCATAACGTTGCACAAGCAGGAAAAGATATCACAAGCAGTTATATACCTCCGTCCATTGTATCACATAGACGCCAAGAAATATTAAATCTGAACAATCATGGCGGATAGCAAGTTTATAGCTTAGACTAGATATATCCATTGTGTCTTTATATACTTTGTATGAAGGTAAAATAAGATGCTTATCATGGCATGAAAACTAATTATGTATAATGCTTGCGAAAGGTGAAAGGCAACGCCTTTTCTTATGAAGTGATGATCATTCGAAGTTTCATCATATGCAAATAGTAGTAGCTTAAAGCAATAATGATGGGGACATGGCATCGTGACTGACAAATTAGGGAACTTGAGTGGTGGGTGGAGTAGGTAATGCACCCAATGCTAATATAAAAAAACCCCCAAACAATACAGTTTGTGGTACACGATGAAATTAAGTTTCAGATAAGAGCAGATCATTGTCTACTACATATCTGTGCTTTCTAAGATTTCATCTTTTATAAGACTTAAAACAAAACCCTGGAGCGATAGATGGTAGTGAAAAAAAGAATATAAAATTGAAAACATTTACCTCTTCTGAGATACGGATACATCGCTATCATTCGCACAATCACTTAATGACAAATACAGAAAATAGATTGCTTTTTTATATGGGGACATTATCATCATCATCATCATCATTGGCAGTTCAGTCTCGGGAGACCATGTGAGTAGCGCCCTTGGAGTGTTGTCTGTCTCTGGGGTTTTGGCATCGTCTGTTGTGGCTGTGCAGGCCGATGCGCGAGTGACAGTCCCTATTGCAGTTGGTGCAGACGTACTGGGAAGTCTGAGTTATCGACATAGCAGCCGATACAATGTCAAGAAATCTTACACTTGATTCTCCCTGAGTAAGTTTAATGGGTGGTTGGATACGGTGCACACAAGTGGAATCCATGAAAGTTTTACAACTCAGCAACAGAATAAATCTCAGTGACTATAAAAGGTCTGCAAACCTTAATTTCTTCCCATGGTTTTTTTTTAGTGGCAATAATTTGCATAAGTTGCTAAGTGTTTCTTTGGTTACATAAATATTAACAATTGTTCAATTACCACATTTTTATTTTGCTTGATTAAAACTGATACACGATAACAGACTTGTGGTGAAAATAAATTAGAAAACGTCCAACAAGGTATCTATCGGCAAATCAAAGAAAAGAAAATGTAGATGTTCACAAAATATATTTATTTTGCTTCATATGCTCATTTTAGCGCACAAAGTCAGATAAATGTATTTAAATTATAGGTATGTATGCATTACAACCTAGTAATTAGCATGTAGATTACTTACGGAGAAGTGAAACAACGGCGAAGTCTTTACAACCGCAAACCTCATGACATTACAATAAGGGCAATGGATTTTTGTGGAAAGAAGATGCTTGCACCTCTGTCACAGTTACATTTTGAAACTAGTAAATTAATATCATTCAGAACGTTTAATTTATGGCGATAGTTTTTAAAAGTTTCCAAATGGACCTTCTTCTGCAAATATATCAATCTAGTTATATAAATTGTGACATTGTCTTGTGTGTTCTGATAAAGTTTATAATATATATATATATATATATATATATATATATATATATATATATATATATATATATATAATTCTTTACAAGCGTGAATCTATTCCTCGTGTTTGTTAGTTTGCTATGACAGTATAATTTAACTATTTTGTATTCCAAAACAGTAATATCTCCTTAATTTGTTGTCATTAGGGTCACTACACTGAAATATGATTAACACGCAATCATTTCTCTCTCTCTCTCTCTCTCTCTCTCTCTCTCTCTCTCTCATCTATTCAGCTATTCTAACCGGCTGATATAGTTTCTCTAAGTTATTGTCTCTATCATGGTTCTGCTATTTCCACATACACATTTACGGAATGGGCGAACTCAGTTTTAATTTTCCAAACGACCTCTATTTTTATATGAGTTTCTAATGACCATCTATTTAAATAGTATTCTGATGGTCTATCTACATGAGATTAACGCTTATTCATCATCAGAGAAGAAGCACATACCATTTTATTTTATTTTTCCCATTGATAGAGTGGATACTTTCAAAACCCCACTCAACCGAATCGTCTAGATGACTAAATATTTTTCTGCTTTCTGATTTTAGCTTCGTACATTTAAAAAAAAATATACTGCCACCCAATGCCTATGTACAGTGAAGACCGAAATTTTGTTTCAATGTTATATTGAAATAAAAGCCATAATGTCCTTAATTTACTCAAAACGTGACCAGTTAGCTATCATACCACAGTATTGAGGTCGACAAATGGTCCGAAAATGACTCAATACCATGTATGAAGTTAAACAACTTACGGGCCCTTGAAACATTAGTTTGGGGAATCGTCTATTAGTCTATACACCTGTCTGAAGTGATACTGTTCAAAGTTAATTGTTTGTGCCACTGTGTCAGTAGTTCTGCAAATCATAGAAGATTACATTATTTGTTGATCATTTATATCCGACACTTTACACCTAAAGAATCCCAATCAACTGCCTTTTGATTATATTTACCAGATAATAACAGTTTATAATGTCACGACGTTATGGTTTTAAACTATGCAACAGAAAAGAGCGAAAACCAAAACCTTTAGTAAAATTCATCAATTACAAAGTGAAAATTTAAAAATAACCTATAGTATTGTGAAGTCCTAAAAGTTCTCTCACAAGTCCAAAGTGTAGAGTATTCCAGTGATGTTCCGAATAAATTCCAATCTTGAAAGTGCTGACGTACCACCTGGAATAGTGTTGATGTGCTAACTATCTTGATGTATTACAATGATATAATCCAAAAAATGTCTCTAATGAATTCACACTGATCCCAAAATAGTGGTTTAGTCCGAAAAGTATCAATGTGCACTTTGTAATCAAAATGCATAATTTAAATAAATAAATCCTCTAAAATTAAAACTGACCACAACTAAAAGACTGATTCGACTTCGGATGTTAAGATAAGAGTAAGTAATTTTAAGACAAACAACCTTCAATATAAAAATAAGACTCAATAACAGAGCCAAAATAAGGGTCATTTTCCCATCAAATTCATAAACAAGATCAATCCTAGAAACTTCCAAATTCAAAAGGCTACGTAAACTTGTTTAACTACAAGTAATAATAATCCTAATACATAATCTACAATCATACACAAAAATTAGCTTTATCACATGTACGTATAAAAAAGACATTAGTCAGGCAAGTTTTCAATCAACCTTTTACCCTAAATTATGAACAAAGATCAATTACATAATACAGAATACATATAAATTGCATATAATCATGGACAAAAGCCAACGCGAAATACAAATTAAATATACTTAACTAAAATTATGAAAATTTACAGAAAAAATAAATGCATGTGCTGAAATGAAATTAGCGCAAAAACTTTCATTATAAATGCCAATAGAAGTAATATCATTATATTAATCAATCGTAAATGAGGCACTCTTCAAGAAACTATTATGTTATAACTTGGTGGACGTACAGGGCCGACGGGGGTGGGGGCAACCGGGGAAATATCCCCGTGGCCAGGGCCCGTAACGGGACCCGGGCCGAACAACACTTTGTAATTTTATAAAAGAAAACCTTTGTTTGAACAAGAACTAGGAGAGGCCCAGGTGTTTCTTATCCCAGGGCCCGTGATCGCTGTCTACATTATACTGATAAATTATAAATTATCTTATACTTTTGTGTCTATATTTATTAATATAGTCTCAAGCGGCTTTTTGTACATATGCCCCATACGACCGATTCTATTTCCTTCCTGGAGTCCATCTGACTACTTAGGGCGCTTCTTTCGTGCTCACATAGCAACTTTAGCTTGATTTCCTTGTTGTTTATAATTTTCTCATTCATTAATTCAGTACAAGACCAGCTTTTTCTTGGAGTCTATCTAGCTTCAAAGGGTTCTTCGTGAATTCTCAAAGCAAATTTAATGCGAATGTCTTACATTGTGTGAGTGCATTTAAATCCTTTTCATAATGAATGAGCTTAAATTTATTGCGATCACAGAGCGAATTTTAGTTTTATCGTACTTTACATTATATTTTATTGACTCCACTGACAACGAAGGTGCTCTCCATTATATAGAAAAAGTTTCACCTATGACAAGAACCAAATCTAAGACTTTTGGATACGTTATACCGTGAAATACCCAGACCAAACGGACTCAGTTGCTAACACTATAAATATAAAATTGCATACCCGTTGGCTGTATACTGACATCTGATGTTCGTTATACTCGCTAAGGGCAAAACAACTCTACCAGAAATTATACCTTCAAGTACACTTATTTTGTACAACCATTCACTTTCATCGGGTTTGAGGATTTTGTTGTTGTTGTTATAGGGTTTAACGCCATTTTTCAGCACAAGATAGGCTATACATGGCGGCCAGTATTAATGGTGGAGGAAGAACCCTGGAAAATCCCGGGAAGAACCACCGACCTACGAGAAGCTACTGGCGGGCTTTCTCACGTACCCACGTTAGCCGAGCCTGGACTCGAACTCACGCAGACAGAGGTGAGATGGCAGTGATCCGTAACGATCAGCGCTTTAGACCACTCGGCCACTCGGGGCCCCTTGAGGATTTTGTCATCATTTAATTTAGTACAAGTTCAAATCACGTATAGGTAGTTTTTTTTTCCAATAGATACCTTTTTTTTACTAAAGATATTATTCCCTAGTCTTGTCATGTCAGTAATATTAGTTTCTATAAGAAAGTACATTCCTGATTTTACAGTGCCGGTAAATTTTAA
Source organism: Megalonaias nervosa (assembly GCA_016617855.1). Lineage (NCBI taxonomy): Eukaryota > Metazoa > Mollusca > Bivalvia > Unionida > Unionidae > Megalonaias > Megalonaias nervosa. The sequence continues at coordinate 20,478 of JAECUM010015444.1, forward strand.
CTTCATATTCGTGTCATTATATATCCATCGAATAGCATCGTGTTTTGCATTAGTACTCACCGTCACAGTGTGGTTAGTCCATTCTATTTTAATTTCGCGAAGTGCAAAAGTCTGATTGGTCCAGTAATTTTTCAAGTAATGAATCTATTGCGAAACTGTTATGTGAATTCACCGAAATTTCTCTATGTGTTTATTTACGCACGAACGCACGTTAAGAATGAAAGGAACCGTTTGTAACTTTCTGTATTCTCCAGTACGATCAATACTTCAATTGCTTTCTCTTCTTAAAGGTCAGGAGTAAATGCAAGTCTCGATGAACAATGGAACGTTGTTAAAGAATGAGGTGTTTATAAATCAAAAACAGTACTCACTACTCACCTCAGTATTTTGTTACATTTTGCATGTTCATGCGTAGAAGGATAGTATGTTCCTATTTATTACCCTCTTAAGTATTTTGAAAAGCAAATAATGAAATTATCCTCAAGGTTGTTCCCCTTAGTCCTAAGTTCTGGTTTATGGATGGAGAGGTTGGAGTAGTAAAGTGGTTGGAATGTAATCCGTGCTAGTGATCTGTGTTTTGTTTTGTTGGTTTTGATGGCATTTATTAACATATTATTGTTTATATCAGGCCTATAAGAGCTCAATATCTTTCCTAAGGGCACACCAAGGCAACCGATCCGGGCTAGTCTAAGCGGGTATCGAATCCAAGGCTCTGCCAAATTAGCTACCAAGCTTCTCCACCAAAAAAAAAAAAAATGAACTCATAGGCATGTGTCCTTACTTGTGGTTGACCTAAAGGGGTTGTTATGTAGGAGAAAATTGTTTTTTGTTTTTGTTTTTTTTTTCTTCTTTTTTTTTGTTTTCCCTCTCATCTATATGAAGAGCAAAAAGTCTTCTAAATCGTTATTGTTGAAGTGGGAACAGTGTTTAGATGTGCTATAATTCATCTTGAAAGGATACAAAGCGATAAGTTGCTCGATGTGGTAATTATTTTTGACAGAAAATCAATGAATGTGTTTCCTTAATAATTGATAGTACTAACCATGCATGTTTATCAAATGAAATAGAGGGTCTTCAGAAAACGTGGACTTGGACGAAATTAACTGAATTACTTGCCTACAATTCACAAATGGTACAGTTGTACATTCTTAGAGACCGTGCCAGTTTCACACTTTCTCGCTGAAGGAAATGAGATTTTAGTGCCGCTGACTTCTCTTAAACATAATCAGAATTTCGATGAATGTTGTGTATTTTGCGTAATTAGTGTTCTTATTTAATAATTAGTGTTCTTAGTTAATAATGAATGTTCTTACTGAACAATTAGAAGAACTAAGAATATCTGAAAATAGAGGTCCAGACAATACTTGTCCGTATTACAGAAATGGTAAAAGTTGTATATTCGGATGAACTAGGCCGTAATTCTAGTCGGTATTTAAACAATGGTATAAGTTACATATTCGGATGAACTATGACAACACTTTGCTGTGACTAGCATGAAATAATGATCTGTACTCTAATGAATTATAAAAAAAAGTTTTTTATTCTTATGAAATGTGATAATATTTGGCTGTATATAGGCTATACTATTGGTCCGTATTCGAGCAATGGTATAAATTGTATGTTCTGATGAAATGTGATAATATTTGGCTGTACTAGGCTGTATCTAGGCTGTATTATTGGTCCGTATTCGAGCAATGGTATGAGTTGTGCATTCTGATGAAATGTGATAATATTTGGCTGTATCTAGGCTGTATCTAGGCTGTATTATTGGTCCGTATTCGAGCAATGATATAAGTTGTGTATTCTGATGACATGTGTTAACATTTGGCTGTATCTAGGCTGTATTATTGGTCCGTATTCGAGCAATGATACAAGTTGTGTATTCTGATGAAATGTGACAATATTTTAGTTTAACTAGGCTGTAATACTGGTCCATATTCGAGCAATGGTAGAAGTTGTCTATTCGAATGAAGTGTGACAATATTTGATTGTTACTAGGTATTACTGATTCTTATTATAAGAATGGAATAATTGTTTATTCAGATGAACAGTGACAATATTTGGCTGTAACGAGGCTGTAATACTGATCCGTATTCCAACAATAGTAACAAAGTTGCCTATTTGCATTAACTATGACAGTATTCGGCGCTATATAGGCTGTAATAGTGGCCTGTATTCCAACAATATCCATAAGTTGTATATGCGGATGAACTGTGACAATATTTGGCTGTAACTAGACTGTAATACTGGTCCGTATTCCAGCAATAGTATAAGCTGTATATGCTGATGAGATTCATAAGTTGTATATGCGGACGAACTGTGACAATATTTGGGTGTCACTAGGCTGTAATACTGGTCCGTATTGTCTGTTCGGACGAAATGTGACATTATTTGGCTGTAACTAAACAGTAATACTTGTCTGTATTCCAGCATTTTTATATCTTGTATATTCTGATGAAATGTGGCAATATTTCGCTGTAACTAGGTTGTAATATGGTCCTTACTCCATGGATGGTATAAATTATATGTTCCGATGAACTGTGTCAATGTATGGCTGTAACGTCACTAGGGCTGACATGACCTAAGAACGTGGACAGAATTCCATCGAATTACGTGTCTACTGTATAAAACAAAATATAGCACAGTCATATTTATGGGTCTTTGATTTTAGTTTCCAGACAAAGTTACCCAGATCCATCAAACGTATTTGGTACCTGAACGTCCATTTAATTTTATACGTATATTTTCTTAATTTTCTTCACTCATTTAGTGTGAGTCATAAATGATTTTCTTTGTTTTATTATGTATATTTAATTTGCATTGTTTGTTATTTTTAGTATTTTTTATATGCTGTGGGTTATATAAAATTGTATCTTTTAGCTGACCTAGTCCAAAATCAAGTTCATTGTGTTCCTGACCAAAATCATTGATTTTTTTTTTTAAATTCTGTAAGCAACGAATACATAGTTAATATTTGCTCTGTTAGTATGTGTTTAATATTAAGATCATTGTCAATAGAAGTAAACATATTTATTTTGGTCTCAGTCAAAGGACATATTGTTTACCACAGTCTATATTATAATTTTAGCAACAGATTTTATCTTGTAAACATTTTGGAATCTTCTCGAATGAAATTTTTATTTACGTAATAGCGTTTTGTTTTAGGAAAAATGCTAATTGTGACCTAGGTCATGGACAGGTGTATAAAATCTTGTTACCTGGAAAAATTCATTCTTGCGATAACGTCTGGGCAGTAATTATTTATATTGTTGTATTCAGGTTTTGATTTGGGTGAAATTATTTATTATTCTCTAGAAATACAAAGTGCTCTATATACTATTCTTGGAAAGAGACATTAACTGGGAATTACAGTGAATTCAAACAAGGAAACCTCGGATTATATTACTATGATTCAACAAAAGACTGTTGGCACATATCCACTTTACAGGCCATGGGAGGCACATCAACACTTTCAGCGCTTGGTTTAGTTTGGAATAGCACTAATATTTATTCAGAACTGTCTTCATTACGACTTGTGCTATTAATTCAAGAAATATTTCAGATTTAATTCGCAATACCTTAAGTTGTCTTTACCTTTCAACTTTGTATTCTAGAGAAATAAATTTTTTGTTGAATTTTAAAACCTTGTTAAGTTTTCTCTCGTTTCTGTCACTTATTTTAATTATAATTTTATTATCATATATTTTAGTATAAATTATTAAGTCAGTATTAGACGTTATTTTGTTTAGTTTTTCTTATATTCAACATTTGGTGATTTATTGTTCCTGTTTCTCAGAGGACATCTTCGTGTCTTCATTTGCATGCAGTATATTTTATTTCATTGCCTTGGTAAATTCAGAGAGTCGCATTAACGCTAAATCAGCCAGACTAAGCTTGATATAGGTGAAATATTCCAGTATTAAAACAATTATTAGATATTGTGCTTTAAATATTGCTACTGCAAGAGACATCAATAAAATCGGATTCTATGTTTCAAAAGTTTGATTGATCCCGCGAGATACTGATCCGAGATGCATCTTTTAGTATCTTTTTATTATTGCACCTAGCTTTCTCACTTTCGCGCCGAGAAGTAACACTTTTTCTTACAGCGGGTAGAATAAAGAAACGATAAAACTGAGCCACCTGCTAGATTTCAGGTACCGGTTACATATTTGAGGCTGCTCATTTCGGTCCAAGTTGTCATAGTCACGAGGTGCGTGGGCGACGATGATTGCCAGAAATTCTTCATCTTTTAACAAAGATAAATCCAAATCAATAGTAAACTAGTGTTGGTAATTTCTAATGCATTTCTCCTCACATTTTCTTGAAATGAAATATGTTGTTGGCATGGACATTATGTTCTATTCTGTTTATTTAATGAAAGCATGTCCCAAACAAAGTCTTTTCCAGTTGTAAACGTATGCACCACCTTAGTGAATTTCTTGGTCCTTTCTCAACAGAATTGGTATTGTGTGTCTGTGTGTGTGTGTGTGTGTGTGTGTGGCGGTCAGACTCGGTTCTGATAAGAAGAAATCAGAGTACGGCACTATGGATGACCATGTTTCTTATGCAATAACTGAGGATGTTAGAATGCTGGGAACTCGAAATTTTTATTTCTTTTCAACCACAATACAAGATCATTCAATTATTTACGACACACAGTAGGGGCTCGGGGGTAATGTTCTTTAGTGGTACCCCTGTTTTACTACAGAGAACAGATTTTACGTCAATTGCCAAC
>JAECUM010015445.1:0-15047 GCA_016617855.1 Megalonaias nervosa
CTACTGAAAATGAAATTTCAAATTCAGGACAAAATCTGAATCATTTTTTAAAATCATATACATTCTTGAATAGATACAAGACGAGTTTGATCAAAATATTTGTTATGAGTTTAATAAGGAGCTACCTATTTAACGCCCAGCACTTTACTAAGTCATATATACTTGTTGATCATGCACATGCAACCTCCTATCATGTATAAATAACAAAAATGTGATTTTGTTTCTGAAAATTATATATTCATCCCAAAATGTGCTCCAAAACTTGCTGAGAAAATTATCATTAATAGATCAACCATTTTTCCCACGTAAAATAGTATGAGATATTGAGTTCTATAGCAACGTATTCAGGGAAATATAGCAATAATATTTATTAGTTGTGTTGACTCGATTCTTTAAATAATATTATGTGATAACCATTTATTCTCAGCTCTGCAGCTTAATCGATCTTTATAGACTGTTTTTGCTTGTATCAAATCAGTTTTCTTTCTCCCTGAGGTTAATAATGTGAAGTAATAACCATAAATAATAACTAACGCTTTTGTATTAATTTTAAATGTCAAATGCCAAACTTAAAAAAAAACAAAAACGTATTAACATTTAAGGATGTACTTCTAGGTTCAGGGAAGTCTCACACTGCCATCAAGTTGTTATGCCTGTTTAGCAAGATAAACTCCGAAATAAACCAAGGGGAGCAAGTTCTTTTCTGTGGACCATCGAACAAGTCAGTGGATAATGTTGCAAGTATGCATTATAAATACTATACCAAGTAAACATTTAATCACGACTTTAGGTTACTTCTCGTCAGGGCATCTGATCACGGTTTTCTGCTCAAAATATTTGGCTGACGTAGCTAAAACGTGAATTGCATGTGTGTAACCATTTGGCTGACAAGTTAAAACGTGAATTGCATGTGTGTAACCATTTGGCTAACATAGTTAAAACGGGAATTGCATGTGTGTAACCATTTGGCTGACATAGTTAAAACGGGAATTGCATGTGTGTAACCATTTGGTTGACATAGTTAAAACGGGAATTGCATGTGTGTAACCATTTGGCTAACATAGTTAAAACGGGAATTGCATGTGTGTAACCATTTGGCTAACATAGTTAAAACGGGAATTGCATGTATGTAACCATTTGGCTGACATAATTAAAACGGGAATTGCATGTGTGTAACCATTTGGCTGACATAGTTAAAACGGGAATTGCATGTGTGTAACCATTTGGTTGACATAGTTAAAACGTGCATTGCATGTGTGTAACCATTTGGCTAACATAGTTAAAACGGGAATTGCATGTGTGTAACCATTTGGCTAACATAGTTAAAACGGGAATTGCATGTATGTAACCATTTGGCTGACATAATTAAAACGGGAATTGCATGTGTGTAACCATTTGGCTGACATAGTTAAAACGGGAATTGCATGTGTGTAACCATTTGGCTAACATAGTTAAAACGGGAATTGCATGTGTGTAACCATTTGGCTGACATAGTTAAAACGGGAATTGCATGTGTGTAACCATTTGGCTGACATAGTTAAAACGTGCATTGCATGTGTGTAACAATTTGGCTGACATAGTTAAAACGTGAATTGCATGTGTGTAACCATAATTGTGTCGAGACCATTAGGAAATAATTTGGTAATTACTTTAACGGCTTTTACGATTCAAACTCAACAGTCAGCATACAGACAAAACAACATATGTGTTTTGTTCCGAGTGGGCAGAAAGAGCGAATTTGAATGTTTGGACGGTTAGGCCGAGACGTATGCTCTTACGCGAGTTCTTTGCCCCTAGTCGGAACAAAACATTTATGTGATTTGGTATTTATTACATATCCCCTTTCTATTCACACATTCTTTTCAAATTTTTTAAATATATATTTCAAAAATGAATTAGGCATTTGGCGTTATGTAAAAATATTTTACAACCCCCAACATGTACGTGTACGTAATTGCTAGGCCTCAATATATTATATGCAGTTGTGTCATCGATCTGTTTGCATTGCTGATATGGATTTGCTCGCTAGCTTTGAATTTTAAAACATGTTGTATGGGATATATGAATGGATTTAATCTGCAGTCACAGGCAAATGGATGTTTTCCTTGCTTCTCAAATGGAACATAGATTTTGGACCAGTAAGTGGTCCTTTTCTAACACTCTCCTTAGTGAATAGACACTACTTCCAAACAGATTTCAGGGCAAAATGTAACAGTATTTAGATACATTCAAGTCTATACAGAAAGCTCACTAATTTACAGTAACTTAAATTCTCTATTTTTATATTTTCATTTAATACAAGAAATTATTGCTCTATTCTACTTAATGTCACAATTTAAGCAAATATTTTAAGAAATAAAAGATTCGTTCCCTTTCTAACATGCGGACTAGATTTTTAATATTCTTTGGATATATTTTAACATAAAAAATATTGCAGTATTGTTCTGTTTTCTTTTCTTTATTTTCTACTTGGATAGTCTCAATAATCTAAAATGTATACATACAGTTCCCTTTATATGCCCCAGTGTTGAAAAAGTCGCGCCTACATTATAACAACAAATAATTTTTCTAAATATGCGTCACAATCAAAACAGGTGCTGCTCTCTGTGATACGTCTGCCTTTTATGTTGTAAATGTTTGTCAGTTTTATCCTCAGATTTAACCAACAAATTCAATTCCTCGATATGTTTAGTAGCTAAATTGCAAGTCCCTCTACTTAAACTTGCTCTTTAAAAATATAATTTCGCAGACTGTATGTTTGAAACTGTAGCTAAAATGGAATTTAGCTATGTTTGGTATTTTAGATGATTTACATTGTGGAATTCTCTAGGGAATTAAATATGGGGCGAAGCTTTCTTCAAACGTGGGCCATTTTAACTTGGTTACACGAATCGGCATATTCAGCTGAGAGACTCAGAGAAAAAACATGAACCATTCCGTTGGAGCCGGTTCGCATGCGTTGTGACCTCAAATTCGCGTTGAACAGATTTCAAAACAATTTCAATATACGTACTAACGTTATAGTATTATTGCTTCTTAAAACTCATAATTCGTTACAGACGATATGTATTTGCTCCAATTTTGATCTTTCTTCAGTCAAAAGGGGTCTGTTTGACTTCGAGACATGAAGCATTAAATAGGGTTGTTTCCGGTTTAATTTAATCTACAGTAGGTTATGAAACTAATCCCAGTTGTTTACTGTGTGATATTCAGTTACTGTTTTCCACTGTAAGATACCCCTTTTATTGTAAAGTATCTAATAAGAAAGGCTGAGATTTCTTACATCCGTTCATACGAATGACAAAAGTAAAAGCATGTAGATTTAAAGTATTTTGTTCTGACACGTGACAAACGTTTCTATGCTAGGGTAAGTTTTGGACGTGGCAAATGGAAATTAGGTAGTTTTATTGTATTGACTTTATATCATTCAACTGATCTTAATTTACTTTGCTCTGGTGCAGGATGGACAAAGGAGCTGGATGAAGGCCCTAAAATAGTCCGACTATACGGTCGTTCAATTGAAGCCTTGGATTACCCTATTCCTGGGGCAGAGTTTACATCCAAACGATCAATGAGATATCTGAAAACAGACGAGAACCTGCATGATATATCTGTCCACCATTTGATCAGAGAAATTGGAAAACCCTTTGCTGAACAGATCCGAGAGTTTGATCGCAGATTCCGTAATGAAAAGTATATACCTCACTTCGAGGAAGTTTCCAAATATATGTCGCTAATCAGCAAAGCAACAGTGGAAGAGCTTCAGCAGTATGAGGTCATCATGTGCACGACAGGTGTTGCTACGAGCCCAAAATTGCTGAAAGGTAACTTAAAGAGCCTACATGTAGAATTTTGTTAAACCAGGAAACAATATTTTATACGACACAGGCTGCTGCATGACCTTTAATTTCAAAATCATGCCTAATCTTTCGGTTTAAACCCAGGTTCAACTTTTATTCATGGACTGACTAATTGTGGAGCTTTTAACTGAACAAGATGCAAATGTTTTCTTACTATTATTTCGTTACTGCAAGTTATATTGAAAGAGATTCAAAATATTAACCCCCACCCCAAACATTGAGTTCACCTATAAGTTTTATAATAGAAATAATGTTTGTGAACACAAAACTCTATGAATGTAGCCTAACGCTTTCATGCGGCACGGGTTCCTCCCTAAATTCGTACTCTTCTGTTGTTCTTTTATACCTAATCCTAATTTGTACGTATAGAGTGAAGCCTATATATGTAATTAATGGCCTCACCAAATTATTGACCAGTCAAGCCCAGAATTTCGGTCCATGAAATACAAATTTACAGGTAACAATTTAAATCTTTCATATACGACCTGCTTATGTTATCAACATAACTTTCGCATCTGGTTTGGGAAACGGGTATAGTCGCAATATGTTTGATCATTCTACAGTCTCTGATTACAGGTACAAATATCTGCCAGCTGATAATTGATGAGGCTGGAATGTGCTCCGAGCCTCAATGTATGGCTCCTATAATTGCGAACAACGTCAAGCAGGTGATTTTAATTGGGGATCATAAACAGCTTCAGCCAATCATCAAATGCAAATCTTCAGCAACTTTAGGGATGAACAAGTCCCTCTTTGAACGGTATGCAGAGGATCTGAAAGACACCAATTGCAGACAGAATGTAAAATACTCGTTTTTGAACATGCAGTATCGAATGGTTAGTAAACGTTCTTAACTTGAGTAATTTCTTCGTTCAATCAATGCACTGTTTCTTAGTTTATCCTACAAATGAATGAAAAAATTGAATTCAAATGATCACATGTTTTCAACCAATAACGGGATCCCAGTAGTGTACGTGGTGACTTTTCAAAATAAATTGTCCAGTTACAGTTGTTTTCCTTTTTTTTCGAGAAAACCGTTGAAATATGTTTACCAAGCCTAAACAAATGAATCCTACTTTGCGCAATGAATTTTAAGACGGTTAATGATATTTTCAGACAATTCTATGTATTTGTACATGACAACATATCATTATAAAAGTGGTATCATGTAAAAGAAGTATGTACTGTGAGCCACAGGATATCGTACGAAAACAACCGCCTAATGATGCAAAGATTATTAAAATGTTCCATTCCAAGGTATTGCATGATATTATTGAATAGAGTATTGTTGTATATGCATCATAAATATCACATTTCCATAATCTTTGCAAAAACGTTGCCTTTATGCCAATATTTTCTCTGGTACGGTAAAAGTCTGCCTTAAACATATCGCATTTAAAGTTGCGAAAACATTTTATGGATTATTATTCCATGTTCAACAATTTGCGTGATGTTAAGAGGAAAAGATATTTAGCAATCAAGTACCTACAACTATTGTATTTATCACTCAATAAACATGAGCAAGTATCTTCAGTTCGTTAAACTTGATTTAGAACATCATAGATGAAAAAGTCGTTTATAAGGGGTTAAAATTGTACTCAAGAAATGTCGGTTAGTGCATATTCTGTAATTTGGTGTATGAAACAACCATATAACTTCTAGTGCTAATTTGACATCAGGGAAATCGAAGCATTTGCGACGAAATCAGTTATGAATTGCTTTAAAAATATTTCAACTAATTCTGATCCATTTATCAGATATCAAATTTCCTTTTGCACGTAGATATGTCGGAACCCTGAAAGTGTAGAGGAAAATATTATTGAGTGCACAAGATATTGTTTATATTTACTATTGCTGATTGTCCGATTTGGAATAATTTTGTCCTGACATATGGCCAAATAGGCGCATGATATTACTTTGCAATATGCCTCCAGCAGTCGTCTTCTACAAGTCATTGTGGTACTTTCACCAATGTTTATTGGAGTAAGATTTTGTTGGTTGGTTTCACTTCTGTATTGTACAAGGTTCTAACAAGGATTTTGTTTTCTTTGTGATCACAAGTGGCAAATAAGTTAGTATAGACGCTTAATTCATGCTAGCTTAGACCACAGTACGATGATTTTAATCTCTTGTTTAGGAGTAATATCGTTGCTGCACCTTCCTCACCTTTTGGATTGTGTAGTTGCTTTGAATTGAGACCGGAAGTAAAATTTTGTGCATCATTCGGTCAAGAGTGATCACAACCTGTCTATAATACACCAATTCATACACTGCTTGTAAATGTGGGCATCGTAATTAAAATAGAAATAATATCTCCTGGACGACTAGTTGTTATCAATGGAAATTCTTAGAATCTTTACGTGTTATTGTCCTTTCTTAATCTGGCGAAATCCTTAGGTATTATAACAATCAGATAAATCGTTTAGCATCAGTAAATAAATATGAAACGTCACAATAACGATTTGAAATTCAGCAGCAACATCATATAGATCAGCGATGTCAGGTCCACTTTTACATCTTTATATTATCACAGTCTCTTCAATTACCCTTATTCTCCCACCCAAAATTATGTGGATTGACTGCAAAACAAACGCAGTCTACAGCATCTGAAATACGGACATCTGTTTTATGCTAAGATGTGAAGTACTGGATTTTCTGAGATAAATAATTTTGAAATTTCACTGGAGTGAAATAATATAATTTTTCACTGGCCGACAATAGACACGGATAACATTATGACCAAGAAATTTGAAGTTATTATTAGACGCTTACATAATCGGTTGGCAAGTATCGCCGGCTCCCTTTAACGAATCCTGCGATTGGAAAGGAGAATTATATTACGGTTTATGTATTCTGGGCGATTATTCACAAAACGTAACAGAAACTAAATGGTAAATTGCTTACATCACGCGGGGACCAGTAAGAAATTTCCTCTTTCGGTCTTTTATACATCTTGTTAGCTAATATGTTTGAGCATAGAATAAAAAGAAAATTTGCTTGCTACGAGTGAATACTAGACATAATATATTTCATTTCGTGGGTGATAATCTGAGTTTTTCACCCACTCGATGAAATTAATCCCTTATTCACTTGCTTTAAACAAATTTGATCTTTTTTTACTTAAAAATGTGCAATTGTTTATATCTTATTCTGGACAGAAACAAATGCAGACAATATACCTAAACATCCAGCATATGTTTCTATTTCTCGAACGCTAGCATCCAGAACTGTGTCAATTCCCTTCGAAAAAATTCTACAACGGTGAACTGCAAACGTCACCTCAAGTATTTAAGCGAGAGAAGGAAAATCTGCCTCTCAAGTTGTGGCCGGTCCCACAGAAACCTCATGTCCTTTGTCACGTTGACGGGTCAGAGGAAATTCTGACTGTAAGTACGGAAGAGGGAAATGAAAAATCCAGAAGTAACCCGGAAGAAGTTAAACAAGTGGTATGTACATATAGGAATAAGAATAGTTGTTAAGTAATAAAAGCATATTAAGACGAACGAGTTATGAAAGTAAAATGATAACTTTTGTTTTATCACCGACGAAAGCGTGTAATTCTTGTGCACACAATTTAAAGTTGAGTGTTTGTCTTTCTTTAATCTGGAAAAGTTCATTTGTCTTGGTAAATCTTTGATCGCCTCAGTGTGTTAATGTATCATTCATCCATTTGTTGAATTACATCCATGTAATTATCTTTATTGCTTTTCAGCAAGTTAATGTACAGTTTCTAGAAGCACCAAATTAGTTATAAACTCAACAAGTTTACCACAGATTGTTGAACACGGGTATATTTTTTCTTCTTCGATGGGCATAAGATGGAAAAAAATACAATGATCAGGATCGATTGTTTTTACATGGTCCGTGCTTTCCACTTACATTAGCCTGCAAAACAAGTTTTTCATCCTTTTTGCTCTGTTGGGGTGGCCAAGCCTAGGCTGATAAATAATAACTATCAAATCATATATGCTGTTTATGGACAGGGCAGTCATACTAGTAGGTTTTTGAAACAAAGCAAATCTTTGGCCTATATAACTAATTTCTGAGATGGTGATTATGGTGTTAACTAACCATTTCATTTACCTAGTCATGGCTCTGTTTACCGGCGCTTGGTCGCCGCAAGTCCAATCCATTAATTACATCATATAACATATATTAATTAGCCTCTTCAAATTCATAGGTCAACTTGTATATGCAGAGAGGGTACTTTTGTCCTACGTTGATACCAGATATATTTCATCGTGTGGTACAAAATACGATATATTTTAACGAGCGCCGCAGCCACGAATTAAAATATATCGTTTTTGGTAGCACACGATGAAGAAAAAAATTATCTTTTTGTTATATATCAAACTTGCTGCAGAATCGAAGTTTTTAAGATTAAACTCACTCTTCGGCACAACACCCTCATCTCACTCTCTTTTTGTAAATTCGCCTCACTTTCAAAGGCTGATCATATAGACATACATGACTTAAGAGAGCGTAGGATTTGATTGACTTAATCTGTCACAGTAAATTACATTTATGTCATTCTGTAAACTATGTGACGTTGTCCGAAAACAATGCAGGTCCGATTCACTAATGCATCACAAATAAGGGGAAATAACATGACAGACGCGAACGGCATCTGGTCTAATTTCTTCACCAAAGAATAATTTCCATATCTGAAATGTAAGGCAGTTTCTATTTACATGTTCTAGGTCACAAAGTACTCATTTTTGTTGCTGCAGGTACAAATTTTGTAGGCACACCCAATCAAGCATCACCTGACATGATGGTGAATCTTATAAGTATATATGTTTCACATGTGGAAATATAGGAATGAACAAATACGAGAATACTTTCGCCAATTAGGTTCTATAATTCACACTTAAGTATACAAAAAGGTCTGTTTTTTAGCCAGCCCATTAACTCAGAATTAAGTCGCCAGCATCAAGGCATAACAATTTCGCTCCCATTGGCTCTTAAAATCCAATTAGTGCTACAAGATAATGTTTGAACTGAATGAGCATATTTTATAAATAATATTATAACTTCCAATTTGTTCTTTCTTTATATGTAGACAAACTTAACAATTTACATATGCTAACCGTATGAAGGTGGAAGTACAGGGAATTACATTATCATAGGTTCTTAATTTAAGTGCTCCACGAGGTGTCCCTTGTACACTTTTGGGTGTGAAGAAGAAAATTATAATGACTCTGCATATCAAAGGCATTATTGTGCATTTTAGTAGAAGCTGTGCCAGAATTTTGTATTTCTGAATGGCGTAAAAAATTTGTATTCCAAGATTTTGTTTAGATGCATCTTTACTTTTAGGTGAAGATCTTCAAATACATGGTCGAAGTGGAAATGGTTGAAGTAAGGGACATAAATGTTATATCTCAGTACAACGCACAATGCCATGCTTTGCGGAAGGCCTTGGATAAGGAAAACTACAAGGATTTCAACGTCAACACTGTTGTTGCTAGTCAAGGTAGATGATGAGCGTACACCATTACACCGCATTTGCTCTATACAACGCGCATGTACTGCAAGCAGCGTCTCAGTTTTGCACAATTTTATGATGCTTGCAGTTCGGTTAAATGTAACAACTTTATTTGCATCGAATAAGCTCTCAATCAGAAGTTTTCATTTATAATCACTTATCATTTCTATAAACACTAAGAAACTATTTTTATCACTATTTTGACCCCATAATAACTCATTAAGATTTCAATTGTGATTGCACGACATGAGTAGAAAAGGTGGCCAACTTTTATTTAGTTCACGAAAATACATACTGTAGAATAAAAAAAGAAATTTTGCCGACCTGTGCATAACTTGCTTTAACTCTAATGTATCACGGAAACGATTTGATCCATATTTATTAAGATCTGCATGACAATTAAAGTGCAGTACTCATACTTGATTCATATTAACTCATGATTAAATTGTGCATGACTATTCAGTGCAGTATTCCTACTTGATTCCTAATAATGCTTGGGGGGATTAATTGAGACGTGGCAGAAATTGCAAACCAATGCAAAAACAAAAAAAAACAACTGAAGAGTACAGCAAAACCGGTGTATAACAAACCTCTTGGAGGTTTCAAAATTACTTTATTATGTTCATAATTCGCTATATCCCCATTAAAGCCCCAATGCCGCTGTTACGTGCAAAAAGTCGTATATGCCAAAGCATCTGAATAATACAGAATCTTGTAAGATACTGGTCCTATTCATCGCTGGGTTCCATTAAAACCTGATAACATAGACATCTCATCACATTATGAGCCATGTAATTTCTCACTCGAACTGAGGAACCTTGTCATTTCTCACATTGTACAAATTAATCTGATATTGATCGGCGACATCCGTGGTAAACCGATTTCAGTCGAAAGTTGGAAAACAGAATTTGAGGACAACACCGTTTTAAATATAGAAGTCAACACGACGCTCAATCGGATTCTCTTCAGCCCAAGTTCGCGCTTCAAAGTGCCACAGCTGATCATCAATATTCATCCGAGTCTTATTTTTATCTAAGCACGCATTTTCTCCTCAGATCTACTTGATAAGTTGACTTGCCTCTCTTTATTCCCTCTCGAATCAATTTGTGAGCCACGTCCGAATGTTGTTGTTATTAGATTAATTACAAACGGAATTTTTCGAATGTACCACATCATTATTTTTGCAGCATTCCCGAAAAAGAACGGACTTCTAGAGACTTCGTTGACTGAGTGAAGAGGTGGCACCTCTTAATTCTAAATTGAATATTTGAACGTCGTTTAAACCCAACATCTTGGTTATTCCAAAGAACAGATTATGTTAGATAGCTTTTTTAACAAATCATTTCCATCCTTCCAAATTTTAGTTCTGTTGGAAGAATGGTGAGATTTATGATAAACTGCTGTATAGAGGCTTATAATATTTTTTGCGCTTCATGGAAATGCAAATTAACTTGGTACTAAATATGAATTCGAATATATTCGCATTAGTACTAACCGTTTGTATATTTCCATATGTATACAGAGCTTACATTACTTTGTGTGAGTGTGAAGGTGCAACATTTTGTAGATATCTTCGCAGGACAATTTATCGTGGTCAGCCTGACACGTAACCATTAAGATTGACCTATTGGCTAGCCTCGTTTGGAATTGATTATCTTTCTTTGTTTCTGGGAATGAGTGAATTTTAATTCGGACCCACTTGTATAACGGTCCGATAGACATGCTAACATAGGGTAAATTGGAGGTAATGACAAACTGGAGACAAGCCAGAGACTATTTTTTGGAAATTTTGTGCCATTCGAAATAGGTGTCATAAACTGATTTATTCCAGAATAGTTTTTAATAAAGGCGGAATAGAGAAAATTATTCTGACTTCGATATGAATGTTAAAATTATGAAGGTTAGGGAAAGTTAATCCTGAGTGGCTAAGCTAAACGAGGGTGTGTTTCACAGATCAAATTCAAGGTTTTAAGTAATTTCTTTGCGAAAATCGGCAGTCTAGGTTTTTTTGTGGAAAGCGAAGTTTGAGGGACTCCATAAAATTAACAAGTAATTTCTCTCGTTAAATAAATCGTTCAAGGAACAGGAGTCTGGAAAGTTGAGAGACCCGGAAAGAGAGATTCAGCTTCATAGAAAATGGAGCTTGTCTAGGAAAAGAAAAAGGTATTGTCTCAATCACATATAATGTGCTCATTGATGTAAGTTTGTAATTAATTGTTGAATTTATTCGTTTTAAATTAATACATCAATTTTCCATAAGATCGGAAGCTATTGATTTGCATACATCTGTCTCCAATGTTATATGACTCATGTATTATATGCATTTGTTCGAATTGATATGAATTTGTTCGAATTACTTCGTTCAGACGTACAGCAAATCATATAGGAATTTCAAGCATTACTCTGATACTAATAGTGAGAATTAATTATCTATTTTAAATGATATGTAGCATGTATACTAAGAATTGATGTACTATATCTATGTCAATGAAGCGCTAGTAAGCAAGTAATGTAGTGAAGACAAGGCGTGAAGTCTATTAATTTAAATGTGTAATTAAGTTGTGAATTCTTTTAATCGAGGAAAATCGATGTGTGTCAACCGACATCGTTCTGTTAGTGATTTACATCTCATAGTGGCGCAGTACTATTTACCAAGTGATTAGTTATATCATGGTTCCAGCAGGAATGTTGCTGTCAGGTGAGGGAAAAGACATTAATTTCTGTTAATAGGATTGTGTATCTGTATCAGGTTACGAAATAACCACATCTTTGTTCCGCTGAGTTACGATGAGGCGGTATCTGACACAACAAGAATGAGAATATTGTTCGACGCAAGAAAGGAAAACCTAACAAATATTATAGGTTGTGTTTTTTTATTTGAAGGAAAAAAGCTCTGTACATGTGCTACAGAGCTGAAGGAGTGCAGAAGCCAAGCTACGGTTGCCGGAACTAAAGAGGCTGAGAGAGAGAGAGAGAGAGAGAGAGAGAGAGAGAGAGAGAGAGAGAGAGAGAGAGAGAGAGAGAGAAGGAAAAAATACGGTAACGCTGACCTGTCACCAACAGTGATTTGGAAAGGACCGGAAGCAACTAGG
Source organism: Megalonaias nervosa (assembly GCA_016617855.1). Lineage (NCBI taxonomy): Eukaryota > Metazoa > Mollusca > Bivalvia > Unionida > Unionidae > Megalonaias > Megalonaias nervosa. The sequence continues at coordinate 12,441 of JAECUM010015445.1, forward strand.
TTATGCTGACATGCCGGCAATTTGAGTTCAATCAGTCATTCGATTGTATGATGAAATTTGTTTTATAGGTATAACAGAACGGCTAATTGCATTTTTAAAATAATATTTGTAATTATATTTCAATGAGAAAGCGTATCATTCAAATGTCATGATCAATTTCATTTTGTTTATGTACTTGATTAAATTGTTATATTTTACATACGGGGGCTCGTCTTGTTAGTTTTATTTCTTTGCTCGGATCTCCATTATTGCATCCATTAATTTCGTATTTGATGTTATTAATTGCTTGATCCGGGCAATAACATCATGGTTGATCATCTCCTAGATAACAATAACAAATGCATCATAACAGTTGGGGGGATTATACATCCTCACGCCATTACAGTGAGGTTTGCGCCAGAATAAGTCTCTGTTAATGTTCCGATTTTATAAAACCACCAAATTTGGGCACAGGAGATATAAAGAGCTACTGAACAGTTAATTATTCCTAGCATCGTCAAGGTGTTCCCTTACTTGTAGGATATTACTAGCATTACTCGTAACACAATATATAAAATCTCTGAGTTATCCCGATCTTTCCAAGTTTCTGGCCAGCTCACTGATCTTTCTGCCTTTTTCTTGTTCTGCACGTGCCACATGAGAGTCCCTTAGTACTGCAATGTCTATAATGTAGGTCATATTCCTCATTCTCAAACTTTTCTCCTCTTTTGTATTCTGTAGTAGATCTTGATGTTGAAATAACACAACACTATCGTTTTGTTGTTCTCTGCCACGTTAATACATTATAATTCTAGCATTGTTACTGTGCACTCAAGCCCATTATTAATTAACAGCTACTATGGTAGTTTATCGTGAAGAGTTTTTTGGAGTGCTTCACTTACTGATCAAGTGATTGACTGCTTCATCCTTACTTCAACATATTCTGTACATTGGTGATACACCCTTAGTAGATGTCTGTTCGTGCGCTGTCATTATCATCTCTTCTGTTTCATTGTTTTGTTCTCCAAGTTGGTGCTATCTCCTGGTGCCCTTATCAGGCAGTTTTTGTTTCACCTGCTAAATGTTCATCTAATGCCTTTTCTTTCCGTCATTCTCAATTTTGGTTTTCCTGTGAAGTCTCTTTGTTGAACGAAGGCTGGAAATTCCTTATCTTCCCTGAGTTACTTTCCTAGGCAACTGTTTCTGCCTAAGTACTAGTTAACTTTTCCTGCCAAAGTATAATCTTCTATGCTCAACGAGCCGCGGTACGTTATTTTCCAATCCGTGTTTTCACTGTACGTGCAGATTAGCTTTCTAGTTACTCTATTCGCCTCCTCCAATTATTTTTCTCTTAAACGATTCCGGTTGAGTTGGTGATGGAGACATTTCAGATATTGACGGCTTCAACTGTGCTACATCAAACCAGCAGTTATTATTATTATTATTATTATTAGCAGTAGTAGTAGTAGTAGTAGTAGTAGTAGTAGTAGTAGTAGTAATAGTAGTAGTAGTAGCAGTAGTAGTAGTAGTAACAGAATCTAACAAATTCATCGTTTGACTGAACACTGTTCATACTACCCTACGTAAGCCTGATAGTTGAGGACGACAAATATCAACTCAGAAACCTCTGGAGGCTTTATCTTAAAACCATACATAAACTTTGAATAATTGTCAATAGTTATGCATGTTAAACTTTTTACTTCTATTCAACTAAATTTTGTGCTCACAAATAATAATGTTACCTGGTAAATATGTTAACAACCATTCAAATGTACATGTCTCAGTGTAATATTTTGTCCAGTAAGTACATTCTTTTCTAATACTGATTTGTTTCACCGGTACAGAGAATTACCACTATTGTAATTATTAACGTCGACAGTTTACCTCGAGGTCACTTATTGGACTTTCGACGAAAATTATGACCTCGTTAGGTCAACCCCATTTTTGTTCATTGCACTCCATGTATCTAGCGTACCAGTGGTGTATCCAACGATTGTAAACCCAATTTCTCGCATCTTGGTTGTCAGTGATGCACATGTACTTTAAGGAACATCAGAGGTGAAATATGAGCTTTCTCGTGCGCCCTGCATCGATAAGCAGGTAAGGAAACCGGGTCTAAAATTATAGTTGATCACTTTAAAATATTAAATAAGCCAAATATTTTCTAAAATACTAGTATTTCCTTTAGGTGGAGAGTGGGACTACGTCATCTTTAGTACTGTCAGATCGCTGTCTGTTCATCAGATTGAACCATTTCCTACATTGGGATGGTGTACCAAGAATCTTGGCTTCATAACAGACCATCATCAGATAAATGTTGCCCTGACAAGGGCCAAGAGAGGGCTTATTATTGTTGGTAAGGCCTAATGATTTCTTTTTTCTTCCCATCTTTACAAGTTTAAACTTTTATCACAAGTTATTGAACGTTATTTATGATCCAGCTGGGGGATATTGATCTGCTCCCATCTGGATGTATGTCTCTGTGTCTGTCTGTCGCCTACTGGATTGTAAGCTATTAAATCAGAAAGAATTTCACATATAGGATTTAAACTTGTGCATAGTGTGATGTTCTTATGTAGATTTCATGACCAGATTTTCAGGTTTTAGTGCCAGTTTTGACGCATCTGT
>JAECUM010015446.1:0-53098 GCA_016617855.1 Megalonaias nervosa
TATACTGTGCAATATGAGAAAGAACAATTGACACACTGACATAAATTACTTAGTGTAATGATAAAAACAATAATACTGAACACATCTTGTTCCAATAGGGTCTGCACAGCTGTCCGGATTCAGACGAACAGGCTGTTCTGTAATATCATGCGTGTCTACAAAATATGTTAAAAAACTTATTAAACAGACGAATCAAATATTCTCATTGCACTTTGTACCAGCAGTTGCATATTAGGATCTTGTATGCAGTCGTTTTCTTTCAGTTCAGTTAAGATTGCATAAATACATCTCTCATATTAATCACAAAAAAATGGGTGGACCGAAAATTGTAGACATCAAAACAAAAGAGTTATGTGCCTTTTCTTATCAGTCAAGAAAAAGGTAAGCAAGACTATTTACAAAGCCAAATCACCTGCCTTAAAAAGAATGAATGTGTGGAACTTCTTAAATCCTGACAAATCTATGCAGCTTGATTCATATGTCCGCATTCCGATGAGACTATTGTCTCTTCCTTCATCTGTTTCTACCTGTACTCGCGAGGTTGGGTAAAATATCTGACAACGAAACAACGAAACCAAGTAAACACGTGTATTAAGTATCATTACACTAATTGGGCCAGTCATTTATTGATGATTTTGTAGTCCCCAAGAAAATGTTTAATATTTGTTTCTCTGAGATTGCCTGGAGATTTGTTAACCAGAGAAGACTATTACTTGCATTATATGTGTACAGAGTTCATTGTCGTGGCTTTTGCAGAGGATGACAAAACCAAACAGGTGTGATTCGGCTTGTGTTCCAGAAAGGTCCTTTCCACTATAATTTCCAAAAATTTAATTTTATATGAAAATATTTTGAGTAAATGCAAGATAATCTACGATGGTGTTATATATATATATATATATATATATATATATATATATATATATATATATATATATATATATATATATATATAGTGTCTGCGGCATGATGCTCCAGTGTTAGACATCACTATAAACTAACACATTGCAGACGTCGTAGCGATATGACTGAAAAATTGTTAAAGCTACGTTAGAAATCAAAATCACACAAACATTCAAGTGGTCCTTTCCTAACATTACAGTGCTCAAATTTGCCTAACTTAAGAATAAGTGAAAGAAAAAAAATCAGTAAGAACCAATTTTTTTACCAGTTGACTATACATTGCCACGTGACTGGTATGACTGTAGGACGGCAAGCTTTACGTCGAAAAATGCATCTGTGCGTGACGACAAAATCAATGTTTGAGTCATGCACTGGGACATCATGCCGCAGACATGTAGCATCATGTCCCACCCAGTCACATTATCCTGACACCAGGCCGACCAGTCCTAACACTTATCTCTTAATGCTGAGTGCCCAGCAAGGCAGCTGTTAGTACCATTTTTATATGTGTTTGGTATGACTCGGCCGGGGTTCGAACCCGCGATCTCCCGCATAGCACCACTAGAGATACAACAGTAAGTGAAACCAAGGAAGCCAATACAACTTGATAGTCTACGGTCGCTCAATATCTCCCGGATGCATTGCTGCTTCCATTTTTATCCTATATTTCATAGACTTTGCAATCAATAGCTTCAAACTCGTTCCAAAAGTTCTTCCATTGTTAAATTTGCATCTTAAAATACATGTTCCAGGAGCTGTAACATCGCTCTGCATAAATCTTTAATTAAAGATATGTCATATTACGAATTCTGTCACCCTGACGATAATTGCAAAACGTAACTTTGTAAAGTATAGAGATCCGTCAAAAACGTTTCTGAGTAACTCTAATTGATCTTACCCAATACATATATAGGTTTCAGTCATTCATTCAGTTGATTCGAGTCGAGGTCGGCAAGCTTTCTGAAAACGCTATAACTGTAAATATTATTTACACGGTATTGTTAATTGCCTGTTCAAAATAGATCCAGGTAACTTGCACACTTTTATATGCAGAAGGCTTTCGACAACGGGTAGAAATTCCGAAACTGCTGCGTAGCATAACGCACGGATCGCAGTTTTTCAAGACCAACATATTGTGCCATCTAGACCGTAAGTGAACTTTATTTTTACTTACATGCACCAAACATAAGATTGATACTAAAATGAGTCAGTCATGAAAATGGATACTAAAATGAGTCAAAGTAATGAAAATGTTACGTGAACGGCGAAGACAGTTAAGTTGCCATTTACGTGTGACATTATTACAGGTCCGTCTGCCTAATTGGATGAGTAACATTTAGAAGTTTATAAGACTACAATTCGGTAACTCTGTTGAATTCTTTGTTGGCTGTTGAAGTGTCTGCAAATTGTGTCTTCCAATAATATCAGCTACTACTACAGAAAGTGGATAAATGCATATCATTCAGCGAGGACACTACCGATAATCACCGCACAAGCACATCATTTTTTTTTTCTGCTGATTAGTTCCTTTTGCAGTCATATTTAATTAATCTTGTCGTTCTAGTTTATATCTGATTGAAATTATCCACTTAAAAAATGCTTAAAATATTGGCTGTTATGTATGTAGCTGCTTTGACGGGAAAATAAACAAAGCTCTAAAAACAGAGAGAAAGATATGGTAAGAAATTGTTAACCATCCGCAAATTGTCAGTTGTACCAATACTATAAACTGAAATTATTACATTTTGAAAAGATTGATGAACTTCACGGATAAACATGTTTTCATTTTCTGTGACTGATTTTCCTTAAGTCAGCCTTCATAATTAAAATAATGTTCATACAGATATGTGTACGCCTTCTACTCTCTCTCTCTCTCTCTCTCTCTCACACACACACACACACACACACACACACACACACACACACACACGGATTGCTATACTTATGAACCATATGAACTAGGACTGGGTTATGGACACGTACTCAAATAATCACTGAATTTGCAAATACACGCTTTACAAGGTTAAAATGTACTCTAATGCTGCTTTTTATATCTAGATATTTTCTATACACAATAAACTTAAAGAGTTATTGAGTTTCAGAATTTTGACATTATGAACACTAAATTGTTTTTCTGGACACCGTATCCATAATGCTGTTTATATTATTGTGTAACAAGTTGTGAACCATGTGTCCACAAATCTGATGACAGAATAGTGTATTATAATAAATGTTCATTCATATCATTGGCGTATCGTGATCTTTCGAGGCAAAAAATCTTCATGAAAACGATAGCTTTCGTGACGAAAAAATATACTTCTGTTATAAACATATTACTTTTTTTCACGAGGAAAGGTAGTTCCATTGCGGAGAATAGTCAGCATATAATTTGGGCCAGCGAGTGTAAGAGATAAAATACAACATTTTTGTGATGAAAGCAACATTTTTTCCTGCTGAAATAAGTAATTCCATCATAATTTTACTATTAAGGTATATTTATTGTCAGACGTATGCAATCAGTAAAAAATATATAGTATAGCGGATAATATAGTAGTGGTGAAGTTTTGATGGTCTCAGAGAGAGAGAGAGAGAGAGAGAGAGAGAGAGAGAGAGAGAGAGAGTGAGTAGTGGTGAAGTTTTGATGGTCTCACAGAGAGAGAGAGAGAGAGAGAGAGAGAGAGAGAGAGAGAGAATAAAAATATATGTGCTTTTTCATTGCATCCTCCTTATACATATGATCACTAAAGTGTAACTAGTTTAAATTGAAAAGCCATATTATTTTCTTCGCAAACCCCAGCTGTTCTGTATATTTACATTTTATTACGATTACGAATATTAATTTAATACATGCTGGAAAATACTACAGATGGATAACTATATACTTTGAATTTCATCATCGCTATTAAATGACAAAGTAGAACAAAGTGAATCTACGCTCATAGGCTAGCATCTATGGTAAAATGTAACCATCATCTTCAGTTAAATGAAATCAATAAATAGAAATTCAAATATTAACCTGAAAAGGGAGACAAAATGTCATCAATAAATAAACTGTTATTTTTCTTCCATTCATGAATTGGATAGCTCCGTTGAGGCATGAACATGGATAAATGAATTAGAAATAATTTTCTTGGTATTTGAACAGCATGGACCACCATATATATGCCGATAGATATTTATGTCTTTCACGAAAGTTTGCGGATATAGTCGTCTGTAAGGATATATAAAGCAGCACGAAATATTTAGTTTCCTTTAGCTAGAATATCTTCTGGCTGATCTTGTTTACGAGCACAATGATGCGTCCGTGCCGATCTACGATATATCGTTAGAAAACAATAGATTACGAGATATTTCTCGAGCTTTGTGATGTTAGTTTAATGAGCTAGTATATATTTTCTCTTACATCACTTTTTTCACTATTTAAAATTACCCTTTGTTCAGTTTCATGTATCGACACCTAATATCATTCGATAACCTGAGCAGAATTTCTTACGTATAACAAATCAAATATTCAGAAGCTAATTTATTTAGCTTGTAAACATAGAAGAAAGAAAATCACCAGAGGTTTTAGAAAGATGTGCCTAATCCTTAGCTTAAAGGAATTATGCAATAATAACGGATTATCCTTAGCTTAAAGGAATTATGAAAAAATAACGGATTACAGAGGAGAGGCTGTCTTCTGAAGTTCATTTTTTAAATTAACAGAAGTTTCAGAACTGTTACTTTGAATATTTGCAGAAATATTCGACATTGTAATAATACCAATTGTTTTTCTTCGAAATTTAGATCTATAAATATATTCTGAAGGGTATGTAGGTATGTTTTACAAAAAATCCGTAACGGTTGGACAATTTGAGCAAGTGTTTTTTTTTCTTCAACTTAAGCAATCTTAGTAGTGTCAGTATGGTTGTTTAGGATTTTGATTAGTTTTCTAAGTCACGACCTATTCCCAATGACATTAGCCCAGTTTAGTATAAAAGCTACAGACTTTTCGCAACCCATGGATTATTAGCATTAATAATCCATGAAAGCAAAGTCGCCCAAGCAAGAGTCATATAGTGACGGGTAAAAAAAACGCCTATGACAAATTATTTTTGTTTTAACTCGAGTTTTATTGTCTGTAAATCTGCTACGCGGTTTCTTATCTGTGCTCAGGGTTGTAGGTGATTTCCGTGTCCGCCCAAATAGTCTCGAACGAACTCAGCCGTGCAAATTATTTGCATCCGAATACAGTTAACTAATTGTGTTGAAGCTGCTTTGTGTCGTTGCAAGCAGTTCTAAATTCACACATGCACATGAATATAATCATATCGAAGTTAATTTGCTAGCACCACCAGAAACCGGTTGTTATCTATATAGATTAGGCAATAATTCCGATCAGTGCACCTGTGATGGTTGCCGTAGTTGCACTCAAAGACCACCAGTTGCTGCTACAGCAAATCTAGAAATGGCAGCTACAAAAACCAAGGGCCAAATTATGATAAACAAGTATGATCCAGACTCACGCACCGATACGATGTGACTATTGGGTCTGTCAGAACCATTTTGTATCAAGAGAACATTCGTCTCTATCTTTTCTCTTCTCTAATTTCATTTGTCTCTCTTCTTTTTCTTTTTAAAGATGAAGTTTTCTTAACTCTATTTCTATATTTTGTGTTTTAATTTGAATTCTGTGATTTTCATTTTAGAACTTGACTTGATAATCAAACCCATAGCACTTTTATCCAACAAATTCTTTTCCACCAAATATTGGACCAAAATATTTTGTTTTATTTCTTGCTTCATTAAAGAAGCCTTTGCCTCAGAAAGATCATATTGCCTATCAAGCAGTGTAGTTCATCCTTTTCTCAAGAACTCTAACTATTCCAGGGTAGAATTTTAAATAAAATTATCCATTCAGATGACTTCGCAAAAGCTTGCTGGGTTCACTAAAGATTTCTGAAATATATGACATAATAAAACCAAGGAATAACCAAAAAAATTCTAAAAATGTTTTCCGAAATATTGTAGAGAAATTCGTATTCCATACTCGCACATCCAATTTTCTTTTACGAATCTATGGTTTTAAACTAAGTAACAGGAAGGGGTGTAAACTAACAATTTTTTTTAAAAAAATTCAACAAATCATTTATTTTCTTAGAATAAAAAGTGAATTTCCAACAAAAAACCCTTAGGATTGTGAATTTAATCTCACAAACTTTTTTGTCACAAGCCGAAATGAATTCAATCCCAATTAAATTCCAGTGATATTCCAAACATGCTCCAACACTAAATGTGTTGATGTGCCTGTAGTCTGTAGTCTCGAGTGTGCTAATGTGCCAATAGCCTGGAATGTGGAGATGTGCTAATAGCCTTTTGCTGTATAGCAATTGTCACACGAATATTCTTAATTCAACATAAAATCAATAGTGTAAGCTGTCGCGTGGGGTCCATTGCAAAGTACAGTCGAAATATACGGTTTATATAAGAAGAAACTTAAGCAATCAGATTCTTCCCGAGTTTTGGAGTCTCTCGCACTTATTGTGTTCCTGTTGTGAGTCAGTAGACGTGTTATATAGTGTACTTTGATTTTATTCAAGAGTAAAACTATTTATTTGGACTCTTTAGTGGAAATAGAAAGTGCTTATTATTTGAACTGTAATGATGTTAATCTGGAACTGTTATAAATTATTTGAAGGAAGTTTGGAAAACACCATTTTAACTTATAGGTTCTTGGAGGACCAATACATTTCTGGTGTTGAAATTTATAACTTTTCGTTCGTTTAGGACTTTCATAGACCTTTATAGGGAATAGTTTTGAATCATTTCATAATCCTGTTAAACTTCTCTCACATATTTCATTTATAACTTTAATAATTAAATTTGTTTGTTAAGTTTGATAAAACTTGTTGGTTTTGCTTCTTTTCTGTAACTTATGTGTGTGACCATAGTGTCGCAACAAAAAGTTGGGGGCTTGTCCAGGATACTAATTTCATAGAAATTGATTTTGTTTCGAAATTTAAATTCAATTAATTTCGGAATTATCTTAGTCCCTAGTAGTTTTGATTTTACGTAGTGAAGCCAACAAGCTTTCACAATGTCAACTAAAGTGGAGAATTTTATACTAAATCGTAGCCATGAACCGTTAGAGTCCTTAAAAAAAGGACAGATTGCTCCAACTTGCCAGACAATATGATATTTCAGAGGCAAAGCCATCTTTGTTAAAATAAGAAAGAAAAAATATTTTGGTTCAATATTTGGTACAGAAGAATATTATGGACAAAAGTGCTTTGAGTTTGATTAGTAAGTCGGACTCTGGCTCTAATTTGCAAGTTATGGAATTTAAATTAGAATACAAGAGTGAAATGGAATTAAGGAAACTTGAGCTTCAAATGCAAACAGAGGAAAGAGAGGAACAAATGCAAACTCCAGATAAGAAGAAAAATAAATGGAGTTGAAATTACAGTTGCGAAAGGAAGAAAAAGAAATGGAAATGAAAATGAAAATGCAGGAGAAAGAAAAGGAGATGCAAATGCAGGAGAACGAAAGAGTGAGACAGATGCAAAAGAAGAGCTCCAAATGAAATTGCAATTACAGAAAGAAGAAAGAAATATGGAAATGCAATTAAAAAATAAATAGAACCGGAAAGCACGAAGCATCCCACTCATGACGGTTCATTTTTTGATTTTACACAAAATATTAGAATAGTATCTCCTAATAAGGAACACGATGTAAATGAATATTTTACACGTTTTGAAAAAATAACCGTTAATTTGAAATAGCAAAGAGAGTACTGGTCTTTCTTATTACAGAGTGTCCTTATTGGCAAAGATTGTGAAGTTCATACTTCACTGTCAGTACAACCAAATGCTGACTATGAATTGGTCAAGGGATGTATCTGGAAGGTTATGAGTTGGTACATGAAGCATATCGACAGAAGTTTCGGAATTGCAAGAAAGAAAATAACCAGACACATGTCGAGTTTGCTAGGGAAAATGAACAACTCTTTGACCGGTAGTGTATATCTAAAACGGTTAATAAAGATTATGACAAACTTAGACAACTTACATTAGTCGAAGAGTTCAAGAACTGCATCCATAGTGACGTCAAAATTTACATTAATGATCGCAAGATAGATAATTGAGAAAATGTTGCTCATACAGCTGACGAGTATTCCTTGGCTCACAAAGTTTCCTTTGTCAACAAGGTTTCCTCTCAGCCAATGGTTAGTAAGAGACAAAATCAGTCTCAAGCTAGTACTTAAAAATTTCCATTTGGTGCAATTAATAAGAATCCAAATTCTGAAAAGACTGATCAGAAATCCTTACCTCTTCCGATGTGCATTTACTACAAAAATGGGATAGGTTATTTCTCATTGCTTTAAGGTAAAAAATAATAAGCAAAAGAATAAAGACAGAGCAGTAACAAATGACATTGTTTCCCATAGGTCAGAGTCATGTTCAAGTAATGGAAACGATGTATTTTGTTGGGTCAAACAAACCCTAGTCTGATACTATTATGGAGAATTATGAACCAATCATATCGAGTGTTCTATATCATTTATTGGGTATTCGACTAATCCTATACCTATTAAAGTATTAAGCGATACAGGAGCTTCTCAGTCTTTTATTGTTAGGTACTTTACCTTTGTCTGAGAAGTCATCTTCTTCTGAAAGTGTTCCTGTTCAGGGAGGAGAGTGCGGTTTTATTCAGATTCCTCTCCATAATGTTAATTTAACAGCAGACTTAGTTTCAGGGCTAGTGAATGTTGGCGCTGTGAATTCGTTACCCACTGAAGGTATTCATTTATAGCTAGGCAATGACTTAAATGAAGATGAGGTTGTGGCTGATCCAGTTGTAACTGACAAGCCTTGTTTGGATCAAAATATTTTATCCTATTAAAAACGAAATCCCTGATTTATACCCAGCTTGTGCAGTTACAAGAGGTATGGCAAAAAGAGCGCTTGAGAATGAAGTTGATCAGGAAACTATTCTTTGTCTGCCACATGTAGTGGTCAGGCTTTTGATGATTTCACTTTTGCTCCTGTCATTGATCAATCCAAAGGTATTATTCATTGTGATCGTCTTTTAACCATTCATTTTCTTATGTCTAAGCAGGGTGACAAACGACAATCACTTGTCATCAAAGAGGAGAAAGATCCTGAGATCTCCTGTTTGATTCAGAGGGCTATTAACTAATCTGACTCCGCAGAGGTAACAACTTGCAATTTTTTTAAATGGGGCCCTTATGAGCAAATTTAGACCACCCGAGTACCCGCTGATGAGCAGTGGTTTCTTAGCTATCAAATTGTAATAGTTAAATCATGAGATTCTGAGTTGAGTCCATGAAACTTCCTTTGCTGGTCATCTGGGAGTCAATAAAACCTATCACAATATCTTACATCATTTGTATTGGCCTAAAATTAGGACTGTTGTTTCTAACTACTGTAGATCTTGTCACATTTGTCAAATGGTGGGCAAACCTAACCAACATATACATAAAGCTAATTTACAACCAATTCCTGCATTTGATGAACCGTTTAGTAGAATAATGGATTGTATAGGTCCATTACTCAAGACAAAGTCAGGCAACCAATACTTGTTGACCATTATGTGTGCGTCAACAAGGCTTCTCGAACGATTACTTTACAGAATATTAAGACTAAACTATAATCAAAGTCTTAATAAAGTTATTTAAACCTATTGGCCTTACTACGTTCATCCAATTTGATCACGGTTCTAATTTTATGTCATGAACTTTTCAACAAACTATTCATGAATTAGGTATTCGACAGTTCAAGTTCTGCGTATCACCCTGAAAACCGGGGGAGGGGGGGGGATTGGAAAGATTTCATCAGACTTTAAAGAATATGATAGGGTCATATTTCTTTGGTACCAGTAAAGATTGGGACAAAGGTGTTCACTAATTGTTGCTTGCTGTCAGAGAGTCGGTTCAAGAGTCCTTTGGATTTAGTCCTTTTGAACTTGTTTTAGGACACATTATGTGGACCATTGAAGTCGTTGAAGTTGTTGAAAGAAAAACTTCATTAACAGAAGAAGTGCAGATCAATTTAATTGACTATGTCTCTGATTTTAAATACAGACTATCGAAAGCTTGTGACATGGCCAAAAATAATGAAATTGAGGTATGACAAAAGTTTATAGAAAAGAACTTTTCAGCTGGTGATAAAATTCTGGCTCTCTTGGCCATACCTTGAGGCTAGGTATTATGGTTTCCATACCATGAAACAAAAAAACAATTTATTTAAATTATATCATCGATACACCTGGGAGGCGGAAAGGGAAACAATTCTGCCATAGCAATCTGTTAAAGGAATATGTTGATTGAGATATGCTCTGTATATCATTCAATAAATTTAGTTGTTCCTGTCCCACATAATGATGATTTAAATGATGACAGACAACTGGAATGTAATGACATTGATTCAATCAGTCTTCAAAATGTTGAAATATTAAAAAAATCTGGATAATAAACTTTCACATTTTCAGGCAAACGGGTTAAAGCAGCTAATATGTTAATATGAGCACTTGTTCCCAGATGTTTCAGCTCGAACAAACAAAGTCTACCAAGATGTTAAAATTTTAGGTTCTAAACCTGTCTTAATAATAAGACTTAAGATGGCGTAGTTTCTGAGGGACTGATGGGATTTCTACATTTCCAGAATAATTCTATAGCCGCCCATTGGTTGCGAGAGGTCCAGTGAAAATTCTTCATTCAATGCAAAGTCACTAGTATTTGCTGTCATGTTGGGTGTATTGCCAAGTATAGTCGCAATATACGGTTTATGTGAGGAGAAAATTAAGCAATCAGATACATTCCGATTTTTGGAGTCATTCACACTTATTGTGTTCCTGTTGTAAGTTAGCAGACGTATTTTATGTTTTTCCTAGATATTATTCGAGGGTAAATACATTTATTTGGACTGTTCAGTGGAAATAAAAAGTGCTCATTATTATAAGATTACTCTGGAACTTTTATAAATTGTTTGAAGGCATTCTAGACAATTCCATCTTTGGTGATCTGCCCACGAACAACACATCTATATTTTCACACGATGGTGGATTATCTTCGGACAAGGTAGAACTTCCTACAGGAGCATACGACATTACTTGAATCAATGATATAGGTTTGATGAAGAATTTCAGAGTTGACCAGTAAAGATTCTAAAATATCTCCATCATCATAATAGAATCTCCACAATATGTGGTTAACATCGAACAATAGTCTTTCAGAACAATTTTTGTGCACCAGTCGCAAAACAGATTGCAATGCAGGTCGTTGATAGTATCAAAAATGTTGGATCGGATGAAAAATAAACCAATTTTACAAGTGGCTCAACAACTTCTAGGTCGATCGCGGCGATCAGTGACTCAGGCAAAATTAAAAGCAGGTGCGATACTATCAACATAAATTATGCAGGCTGCGGGTGATGAAATCATTAATGAGGCCGCTCAACAATGACTGTCTGATTTGCTAATTGCAAATCTGGAAATGGCAAGTTGATTACAGTCGAGATTGTTAGTGTAGTAACATGACAGTTTTGATGGCCGCTGTATGACTCCTGGTTGAACTACTTCACGTTCATCAATTATTAACGATAATAGTCCACAGGTTGCTAAAATGAGTAAAAGTCGTGGGAATAGAAGCATTGACCCAGCAAAGTGATAAAATATCCAAAACCTCCATAATGATACGACTATGTCCTTTATTTAGTGACCCCCTCATAGTTTTCTCCCCACAACAACTGCGTATTTAATGTAGTTGTGTTGTATTGCTTGTATAGTTGCATGATTCATTTGTTTTCACTCTTTATGAGGGCAACTCGTACCAGTTCGTGAACTACCTGTTATTAACTAATTCTCATTTTATGTCAGATACGAATAAACATGCATATTTGAAAACAATATATTTAGGATAAACACAAGGATGAAAATGCTGTAATACAGCGTCAGTTTGTAACCTTTCTCAGACTTAAGTTCTGAAAACTAAAAGGGAAAAAGAACTGCGAGAAGGCTTTGGAGATAGAACAAGTCATTAGAAATAGAGACTGGGCAACAATAAAATACCGTATTTACAACACCATACAAAGACCGATAACAACAAACATATAATTGTCAATAAAATCGTTATATCATACCTGGTTTTCAAACATTTGGATAGGCCAAAATGTAACAAATAATTAAGCCTTTCGCATACAAAGAACATTTTCTACATAAAAAAGCTTAAGATGGTTGGCATTCATACAAAATTAATTTTGAACATAATACAAATGCAATATTTAAAGGATCTAGAACCTATGCCATTTATATAGGAAATGATACAAGAACTCCATTTCGCTCCACATTACCCGCCCCCACTCGTGTGACAACATGTCAAAATGTGCAACCCCTGCTGCTAATTTAGAACCTCAAACTGCAGTCATTCCTGCATTTCAAATGTCATCAGTAGTATATGGGGGAACATTAGCTTCAATCTGACATTAAAATAGAGGGTTTGCATTTGGTCGTCAATGGGAATTAACATGGGAATGGCATCTGGGGTCAATGCGAATTAAACATGGGTGACGTCATGGGGTTTATAGAGTCAAAACTATTTATAGAGTGAAATGGATTTATAGGGACAAGGGTTGATAGGGACAAATATAGACATACAGAAACAAATACACATCCAAACAAAGAAGACGGAAACGCACAGAATAGAAAACAGAGATGTTCCAAAGAAAGACTCACAGATAGAATAGAGAAAAGTCTACTGTATGGGTAAAAAACATTTATTCAAGTATATACATGGGCTCTCTTCCCTGTGCTTTACTCTAAGCACTATCCATTTAATACATAAACATTTGGACATGAAACAAACCTATTTACAAGTTATTTTGTTCTTGGTTTTAGTGAATTAGTTTTAAAAATTAAAGTCCATGCCTTCAAAAATATCACTTCATATACAACGTATATGCATTTCATAATAGAATGGCACTTTTCATACTACAATTAATGTCCATTTTTAAGAAAAAGCTAAAACAAAACAAGCAACAAACAATCAAATAGGACAAAGTTTATGTTTGTCTCTGTATCCGTCACACACGTTGTTTAAAATCTGGTCAGCTGCCACTTGTGTCCAAGCGTAGATGTTTCCCATCACGTACTCATTTTCATTCGTAAATCTGCTGTTATGTCCATTGTGCTAGGTAAACTTTTCGATAAGCAGATCAATGGCGGTTATTGTCTTTTTCCCATGGATGTACAACGTATGCAATATGAATGGTCACTTTTCCATGGGTGATGTCAAATTTTTCTCTCATCGTCTGCACGTCTTCAGTAGCTCTCAATAGTTTTTTTTTAAGAAGTTAATTCTGCAGGTGTTCCAAATCCGAGACATACAGGAGAGTTCAAACTGTCGTGATACATAGATAGGCTCAAACGACCTCGATCTTGGACATGACACTGACGTTTGAGATCCTCTGACAGAGAGTCAAATAAGACCGTAATGAAACCTACTGCTTCCTCGGCTGGAACATCAGACGCGAAGTCTTTAAATTTCACCGTGTGGGTGTAAGTTGTCCTAAATTTTCTCGAAGTTGCTGTCTGAGTTATTTCGATGCTATAATACTCGTTTAGGTCTGCTGAATCCTTTTCCTTCTTGGACGCACTTTGCTGTGACGGTGAAAGAGGTCAGTGATGTTTGTTCCTCCTCTTTTTTCATCTGTGTAGAGTGATTCATCTTTCTAGGTGTTTGTCCTCGCAATGAGGTGTCGTTTATTTTCCCTCTAAGTAGGTGCCTTTTTATACCGGATGATAGCGTGTCCATAAGGTAAAGTCTTGTAGTCTGGAAGTCCCACTGGTTGCACATAGTTTTCCATGGCGTTAGTAAATAAACAACCAAGATTTGGTAGTGCATTGGTGATATGATCGGGAGGCACAACATCGCACTCGAATTTTCTCTCGCTTGATACTTGCTGTGTGAAAGGATTTATCTTTCTCGCTTGGCAATGGTAGTCACAATGAACTATCGGTCTTATATGCTGGCCAACATCGACGTGTCCGTAAGGTAAAGTGAAGTGGTTGGGAAGCCAAACTCTTTTCTGGTACACGATTTGATACACTTTTTCCAAAGGCCGGCTGACGATTTGGTTTGTGAGTAAACATTCAATCTTGTGAGGTTGGTAGGTGGTCACGTTAAAATGTTGATCCTCTCCAGATTGCAAGTCTTCTTTCAGCACCCCAAAGATCACCATTCGACTGGTGCGATAATTGAGAATCAATCCTTTCACTTTACACTCCGTGTGCACTTCTCCTTGTCGGTCACGGTATTTGTACCCGTAATTTTTTGGACCACCACTAGCAAAACTTAGAAACTTGTCGTCGGGGTGCTCATTTGTCCAGGCTCCTAAACGGTCTCCTTCTATTTTAGGGCAACAATGATCGTCAGGACGTTGAATGTAGATGCAACTGTCCGTGTCAAAGTACAGGACGCGATCTCCTAGTTGGTGTAAGGCTTCGTACAGTTTTAAACGAGCATGGGTTTCAAAAAGGCATCTACGTAGTCTGCGAAAATGCCTTTCTGAGTCTCGTCACCCTTGTGGTATTCTTCTGTCTTGGTAAAGTGGTACATTTCGTATTTCGTACACTTCTAACAGTTGGTATCCCAGGTCCAGAGCTTTAAACAATTCCACGCTGACCCACGTTCCTGTCAAGACTCGTTTTTCCTGAGTGTGCTGACAAGGTTGGTCTTGGTTGCACGTTTCGGCACAAGTACGGCACAAAGGAAACATCCGTTTTCCTTTGCAATGGTGAGGTAAAACAGGATGGTACAAGTCCGTCGAAGGCAAGACTTTGCACTTGATTAATCCTTCGTATTGTCGAATGTTGTCCAAGTCGATGTGTTCCGTCAGAAATTGCGGGTGCCCTATGGAAAAGTGAGAATATTTGCACACGTAAGGATACAGCGAACACACGTCCAAGTATTTGATTTCTTCTCCTTTCTCCTCGTCGGCTTGGTATAGCAAACAGGTGGCATTCGTCCATCTTCCGTACAAACTCTCCCTTGGGTTCAAAGGGAGCACCAACCTGTAACTTTCCTCGATACATTTAAACTCGGGATCTGTTTTCAAACGGTGATCGTTCTCGTGTTCCCTCATTTCCACCACTTGGTATCCTTGCTGTTCTAACTTCAAGCGCCGTTGACAAGTGGCCTCAACAAGTGTTCCATGGTAAGTTGTAAAAACTGATTTTTAGCCTCACTATGATGGTAGTAGATGGGTCTTCCATGAAATAAGCAACCGTTAAACTTGTACACGATCTTAGGGTTTCTTAAGTCCCAGCCATCCACCGAATTCCTTCTAATGGTCTTTTCACCTCCTCTGTTTCGGGCGTGAAAGATCCATTTGTCTTCTTTGTCGCACAAGTAGTGTAGGCAGCGTATGGATTTGACCGAATATTGACGTTCGACAAAGTTCGTCGTTTGAGGTCAAATGTCAGCCATGGAGTTTTCGGGTATGAATCGTTGGCGGTACTCTAAGGAACACGCTTTGGGAATGGTGCAGGCTTCTTTCAAAGGATCGTTCCCTCGGTGTTCCATGAATAATTTTCGAAATGTCCCACAGCAATGCCGTAATATGTCCACGTCGGAACGACAATACTTTAACATTTTTTCTTGAAATTCGAAGGGATCCGAGGCGTGAGTGTGGTACCGAGCGTAAAAAGCTTCTCGTAGTTAGGTGCGCATGTTGTCGGGATCGTAGTAGTTAGTTTCAGGCAAATGGGGTAGAACTGCGTGTTGATTGGTTTCGGTATTGAAAAAGTACAAACTGCCTTTCTTCTGGGGGTCATCTTCCTTTTGAATGTAGCATTCGTGTTGCAAGTCCACGATTTGGTGACTATATAAGAATTACTGTGCATGCTACGCAGGAGTTCATGTACAACTGACTTAGTAGAATCATTATTTTGTGATGTGCTTAGTCGTGATGGTATATAACTGGTGCATTCAGGCAAGGCTATTGGTGCCGTTTACTCTTGGACCTGGTTCGAACCTCCTTAGAGACGAATTAAAAATTCTCTAACTTGTATGGTATTATTATTTGTATTGAATATTAATCCTGCATGGTATTCTCACGCATTATCCAGTAAGATCCAGGAATAGCTTTTTCCGTTCTGTTTTATATATAACTTAAGAGAGAGAGAGAGAGACTAAAAGAGTTCTTGTTCCAGGGGACAATCGCTTATGTTACTGAGAATTATATACCCTTGTGACATGTTTTCCAGAGTGAACAACACTGGATAATCTTGTTAAACGGAATGTCATTGTCTTCCTAGCTAACTTGCCATTGATTGCAAATAAAGTGTATCAGACTGGCGTATGAATTAGGTATCTCCTTTGCCTGAAAACTGTAGTTCTAATTCGTGTGTATCAATTTTCACCCTAGGTATTTTTCTAAAACTTCACATGCCAATAAATAATAACGCAAATGTAATGTATCTAAGTCATATATGTGATAGATGTAATTTTCAAAGTCACCTGGCCGATTGTGATAGATGTATTTTTGTAAGTCATCAGACGGATTCCAATAGATGCATGTTTCAAACACACCGGTCCGTTCTGATACATGCATGTTTCAAATTAGCAGCTCGATTCTGATAAGTGCATGTATCAAATTCACCAGGCCTATTCTGATTCCCAGTTTCAAATTTACCAGGCTGATTCTGATAGATGCATGTTTAAAATTCACCAGGCCGATTCTGATTCCAAGTTTCAAGTTCACCAGGCCGATTCTGATAGATGCATGTTACAAATCCACCAGGCCGATTTTGGTAGATGCATATTTCGAACTCACCAGGCCGATTTCGATATATGCATGTATAAAATTCTCCAGGCCGATTCTGATAGATGCATGTTTAAAATTCACCAGGCCGATTCTGATTCCAAGTTTCAAATTCACCAGGCTATTTCTGATTCCGAGTTAAAACATGACATCATTGATGTTAAGTATGTCGTCCATGATATTCGTTTAAATACCATCATTTAGCCCATGATCTGTGCTATGGATCTACATGACAACATTTAGGCCATGTTCAGTGGTAGCAGTCTACATGTCAACCTGTAGCCCATACTCTGTGATATCATTCTACATGTCAACATTTAACCCATGCACAGTGATATCGGTCTGATGGCTACATTTAGCCCATGTTCAATGATATCAGTCCAGCTGCCATCATTTAACCCATGTTCAGTAAGTATCGTTTGGATTGGTGACGAGAAAGGAAAGGTGCTTTGTTCAAATCCTGCAAAAGTTTAACTGAAGTAATGAGTTGCTTGTGTCAGATTGGAGCAATTTATAGTTAGTGTCAGATCGTAGTAATGCATTGTTATTGTCAGCCTGGGGACCTTACTTACTAGTGTCAGATTGAAATAATGTATAGCTAGTGTCAGACTGGAACAATTTGTTAATAGTATCAGATTGGAGCAATTGTTTGCTAGTGTCTGATTGGAGCAATGTATTTTCAGCGTCAGAATGGAGTAATGTATTGCTAGTATCAGATTCGAGCAACACTATGCTAGCACCAGAATGGAGAATGATACCTCAAGGGTCATATTAAAGCAATGTATTGCTAGTGTCAGATTTGAGCAACGTATTGCTAGTGTAAGATAGGATAATTATACAGCTAGTGTTAAACTGAGTACATGTCAGATTATAACAGCGTTCTTCTGGTGTCTCTGATTAGAGCAATCTATTGACAGTGTCAGATTGGTAGAATGCATTACAAATGATACATCCGAACAGATTTTTGCTAGTGGCAAATTACAACAATGTGTCTCTCTTGATCAGAAATGAAATGCTTGTCAGAGTGGAACAACATATTGCTAGTGTTCTGATCAGAGCAATGCATTGTTAGTGTCAGATTGGAACAGAGTGTTGCTAGCGTCGGATTGGTGCAGTCTATTGCTAGTGTCTGATCAGAGCAATGCATTGTTAGTATTAGATTGGAGCAAGGGAATGCTAGTGTCAGACTGGAAGAGAATGCTGTTGGTGCCGAATCGGTACAGTGTATTGCTAATGTCAGATTGGAGCAAAGCGTTCTAGTATCAGATTGGAAAATTGTGCCTCTAGTGTCATATCGGATTAATTCATTTCTGTTTCAGATTTAAGCAAAGCAAATCTAGTGTCAAAATGAGTAAAGTATTGTTAGTGTCATATTGAACCAGACTGAGCAGTGTATTGATATTGTCAGACTGAACCAATATAAGGATGTCTTCAGACTGGAGTAATGCTTTGCTAGTGTAAGATGACGTCAGACCGGAGCAATGTATTGATATTGTCAGATTGAACCAATGTAACGATGTTTACAGACTGGAGCAATGTGCTGGTATTGTCAAACTGGAGCAATGGATTGCTATTGTCAGCCTGGAGCAATGTATTACTATTGTCAGACTGGAGCAGAAGGTTTATGTAATGTATTGGTAACGTTTGATTGGAGCTGATTATTTCTAGTGTCACACTATAGCAATGTAATGTTAGTATTAAAACGGAGCGTTCCTAGTGTCAGATTAGAGCTATGACTTGTTAGTATTCAATTAAAACAGTGCGTTGCTAGTGTCAGACTACCACAATGTAAAGTTAGTATTAAAACTGCGCTGCTAGTGTCAGACTACACCAGTGCAGCGTCAGAATTAAATTAAAACAGCGTGTGTCTCATGTTAGACAACATCAGTCTGTTAGTATTAAAACGGGGCGTTCGTAATGTCAAACTACAGCGAAAGCTTGTTAGTATAAAATAAAGCAGTGTGTTGCTAGTGTCAGACTACATAAATGTAATGTTGGTGTTGAAACAGTGTATTTCTGGTGTCAGACTACATAAATGCAATGTTAGTATTAAATTAAAACAGCGTGTATCTCATGTCAGACAACAGCAATAATTTGTTAGTATTAAATTAAAACAGTGCGTTTCTGGTGTCAGACTACATAAATGTAATGTTATTGTTAAATTCGAACAGCTTGTGTCTCATGTCAGACTACAGCAGTGTAATGTCAGTATTAAAACAGTGCGTTTCTGGTGTCTGACTGCAGCAATAACTTGTTAGTATTAAATTAAAACAGCGCGTGTCTCGTGTCAGACTGCAGCAATGTAATGTTAGTATTAAAACAGTTCGTTTCCAGTGTCAGACTACAGCAATGTAATTGTTAGTATTAAAGCAGTGCGTGTCTAGTGAGAGATTAGATCGGGAGATAACTATTGGCGGAATTAAACAAATGGATTACTAGTGTTAGACTTGTGCAGAGTATTTCCTGCGTCACACTGGAGCAATTCCTCGCTAATGTCAGACTGGAGCAATATTTTGCTAGTGTACGATTGGGGCAGTACCCTTCTGTGTCAGTTTGGAGCAATGTATTGCTAGTGTAAGATTGGGGCAGTACGTTTCTGTGTCTGACTGGAGCAATGCATTGCTAGTGTAAGTTTGGGGGCAGTACTTTTCTGTATCAGACTGGAGCAGTGGCTTCCTAATGTCAGATTGGAGCAATATATTGCACGTATCAGATTGGAGCAATGGTTTGTCAGTATCAGACTGTAGCAGTGGAGTTGTATTGTCAAATTGGGGCAGTGTAATACATGCTAGTGACGGATTGTAGTAAAGTATTGCTAGTGTACGCTTACAATATTTCATGTCTAGTGTCAAATTGGAGCAAAGTGTTGCTGGTGACAAATTATATTATTAATTCACACCTGACATCCATGTGCTAAAAAGGAATTCGATATCACAAACATTTAACACTTGAGGTTCAAAGATCATGGCATATGTCCTGACAAGTTTTTGACCCTGCAAGAAAACATACAGCTAAAACATACCATTAAACAAACAACTTTACAATGTTAGGAGGAATCAGCATAGTGGTGTAGGACTACAGTCTTTACTTAGTGACTTACTACATTATTTTTGAGAGTACCAGTGATCAAGCTGACATTATAATTCACCGAGTTAAACTGACATTAGAGCACCCAGAGTTAAAGTGGTAAGCACCGTAAACTGGCATTATAATACACAGAGTTAAACTGACATTAGAGTACCCATAGTTCAACTGTCGCTATAATAGAGTTAAACAGCTATTAGAGTACGCATAATTAAACTGATATTATAGTATCCAGATTTAAAGTGACACGACAACACAAGGACTTAAACTGTCATTATAGTCCCAGAGTTAAATTTCCATTATAGTACACAGAGTTAAACTGACATTATAGTACCCAGAGTTAAATTGACATTATAATACACAGAGTAAACTGTCATTATAGTACACAGAGTTAAACTGACATTATGGGACATGGAGTTAAACTGACATTGTAGTACCCAGATTTAAACTGACATTTTAGTACATAGAGTTACACTGTCATTATAGTACAATGAGTTAAACTGTCGTTATAGTACATAGAGTTATGTTGTTGTTGTTGTTGTTGTTGTTGTTGTAGGTTTAAACGCCATTTTGCAGCACAAGATAGGCTATACATGGCGGCCAGTATAAATGGCGGAGGAAGAACCAGGGAAAACCCCGGAAAGAACCACCAACCCACGAGAAGCTACTGGCAAGCTTTCTCACATACCCACAGCGGCCGAATCCGAGACTTGCACCCACGCAGACAGAGGTGAGATGGCAGTGATAGGTAACAGTGAGCGCTTTAGACCACTCGGCCACTCGGGACCCGTACATAGAGTTAAGCTGTCATTATAGTGCACAAAGTTAAAATGACATTATAGTACACAAAGTTAAACTGACATGATATTACCCAGTGTTAAACTGACATTGTAGTATCCAGACTTAAAGTAATACAAGAAAGTTATATTGAGAAAATAGTAAGATGGTACAACTGCATATGGGAGATATGGATAAATATTGTAAACGTTGAGAGTATGTTAAAAATGGTAAAAAATGGATATTTACATATTTGGTTTAAAATATGTTTACATTCTTGATAAAGAGGCGAGTATTCATTTCGCTTATTTGCCTCTATGGGCTTCTACTGTCTATAATCACATCAAACACGACACGGAATGCTTACAACTTTCAGATTCTTGTCTAGTTGCCTGCAACCGTCTGATTTTAATACGAACATATTTTCCCAAGGTTTGATAATTAAAACAGAAAACTTTGTTTATCGTGTGTGTGATTTTTCAACAACACGACTCAGATTACCTTACTGAAACGCAGACAGTTGGATAAAATTGCGCCCTTATGTCCCGGATCCATTAGTTTCGTATCGTCGGTTTAATATGTTTATTCCTAAAATAGGACCCATATCGCATTTTCAGTAAAGACCAGGATAATTGCCATAACATAGCAGTTTTCTTTCTTATTTTGATGTGAATCTCATTCTAGTGGGAAACGAAAGTGCATTTTCAGTTTTTAAAGTTTTATATTTACACATACTTTCTAACCCTTTTAATAATGTCATCATCCATAAGATCAATCAGTTTAAAATTAGCTAATTCATGCTATAACAAGAACTCTTGCCTATCTTACATTGGGTCAAGTTCATAATCAACGAAACATTCTCGCTAACCTCTTTGAATTTTGGGTCATTTCACAGTCACAAATTTCTTCAATTAAGCTTCTGTTTGAAAGGTTTACATTGTCGAATGTTGTAATCCCATTTGCAAAATGCCCCATTTATGACTAAACTGCAAACGGACAAATGAGAATAAGGTGACGATCTTGATGATAGTGAACGGTATAGTGATGAAACTAAGAATTCGTGAGAGGATACTTCAATTAAATGAAAATGGTTTTTCAATGGTTTGAATTGTGATTTACCGGAAATGACATACACCAACCACTTGACAAAATTTAGTTCGCGGGCTATGATTGTCATATTAACCCAATATTACGAACCATCTTTTCAGAGTATCAGTTAGCCCACGTTTCTCTATGAATTGCCTGACAGCCGTCTTTATAGCGTAACTGGCATAGTCAGGTCAGGTCCAACAAAACGAACTGTAGCGCAACTAACATTGTCAGGGCAGGCTAAAGAAAAAAAAACTGTAGCATAACTTGCGTAGTCAGGTCAGGCGCAAGAAATGCGACTGTAACGTGACTTGCGTGGTCATATCGGGTCCAAGAAGACAAACTGTAGCGTAACTTGCATATACATATGATGCTATATTAGTAGCATACAAAATGAGAGCTATGTCTTTAAATAAGAACAATAACAAGAATGTGTTGTCTCCTTGTTCAACTGCATTGTGCTTATTTCATATGTATCTGCAGCGATTACCTCTAATCAGAAATCTAATCATATCAACTTGTCAGATCATGAGATAAATTTGTGGCGTTCGGTAAACGCTGTTATATAATTCATAGAAACACGAAGATAAGCTAATGATAGTAAAAGATGGATGTTATGCAATTCATCAAAACGCGAGGGTAAGCTGATAATCGGAAAAGGTGGTTGTTATGAAATTAATCGAAACAATTGGGCTAGCTGATAGTCGGAAAAGATGGTGGTTATGTAATTAATAGAAACAAGAGGGCTAACTGACAATTGAAACAGATGGCGGTTATGCAATTCATAAAAACGAGTGCTAGCTGATAATCAGAAAATATTGCGGTTAGATAATTCATAGAAAAACGAGAACTAGCTGATAGTCGAAAACGATGGCTGCTATATAATTGATACAAACAGGAGGGCTAGCTGATAATTGGAAAGATGGATGTTATGTAATTCTCGGAAACATGAGGGCTAGCTTATAATCGGAAAAAGTGTGATTACGTAATTCATAGACACATGAGCCTAGCTGATAATAGGAAAATATGTTTGCCAAGTCATTTATGGAAACACGATGCCTAGCTGATGGTTGGGAAAGACGGCTGTCAGGCAATTCATTGAGAAACGTGGGCTAACTGATACTCTGAAAAGATGGTTCGTAATATTGGGTTAATATGACAATCATAGCCCGCGAACTAAATTTTGTCGAGTGGATGGTGTATGTCATTTCCGGTAAATCATAGTTCAAACCATTTAAAAACCATTTTCATTTTATTCAAGTATCCTCTCACGAATTCTTAGTTTCATCACTATTCTGTTCACTAGCATCAAGATCGTCGCCTTATTCTCATTTGTCCGTTTGCAGTTTAATTGAAATTGGGGCATTTTGCAAATGGGAATACAACAGTAGGAAATGTAAACCTGTCAAACAAAAGCTTAATTGAAGAAATTTGTGACTGTGAAATGACCCAAAATTCAAAGAGGTTAGCGAGAATGTTTCATTGATTATGAACTTGACCCAATGTAAGATAGGCAAGTGTTCTTGTTATAGCATGAATTAGCTTAGCTTTAAACTGATTCATCTTAATGATGATGACATTATTGAAAGGGTTTAGAAAAATATGTGCAACAGAATAAGAAAGAATACCCAAAACCAGGACTTGCCGTTCTAGAAAATGTATAGCTGTACTGGTGAGAACAGACACCGCAACAAAACAGCTATGTCATGGCAGTTATCGTGGTCTTTACTGAAAATGCGATATGGGTCCTATTTTAGGAACAAACATATTATCTAGCGAAACCGACGATAAAAAACTAATGGATCCGAGTCATAAGGACGCAACTTTATCCAACTGTATGCATTACAATAAGGGAATCTGAGTCGTGTTGTTGAAAAATCACACACAAGATAAATGAAGTTTTCTTTTTCAGTTGTCAAACCTTGGGAAAATATGTTCGTATTAAAATCAGACGGTTGCAGGTAACTAGACAGGAATGTGAAAGTTGTAAGCATTCCGTGTCGTGTTTGATGTGATTATAGACAGTAGAAGCCCAGAGAGGCAAGAAAGAGAAATGAATACTCGTCCCTTTATCAAGAATGTAAACATATTTTAAGCCAAATATGTAAATCTCCATTTTGTTTACCATTTTTAGCATACTCTCAACGTTTACAATATTTAACTTTATCTTCCCTATGTAGTTGTGCCTTCTTACTATTTTGTCATTGTAACTTTCTTGTATTACTTCAGTTTAAGTCTGGATAGTAAATGTCAGTTTAACTCTTGGTAATATCATGTCAGTTTAACTTTGTGTACTATAAGGTCATTTTCACTCTGTGTACTATAATGACATTTTAATTCTATGTGCTATAATGACAGTTTAACTACATGTATTATAATGTCAGTTTAAATAAGGGTACTATAATATCAGTTTAACTCCATGTCCTATAATGTCAGTTTAAATCTGTGTACTATAATGACAGTTTAACTCTGTGTATTATAATGTCAATTTAACTCTGTGTAATATAATGGCAATTTAACTCTGGGTACTATAATGACAGTTTAAGTCCATGTACTATCGTGTCAGTTTAAATTTGTGAACTATAATATCAGTTTAATTCTGGGTACTCTAATAGCAGTTTAACTCTGTACTATAGTGACAGTTTAACTCTGGGTACTCTAATGTCATTTTACCTCTGTACTATAATGTCAGTTTAACTCTATGTATTATAATGTTAGTTTAGCTGTGCTTACCATACTGTCAAGTTTAACTCTGGGTACTCTAATGTCAGTTTAACTCTGTGTCAATTATGATGTCACTTTAACTATTGGTACTCTCAAAAATAATGTAGTACGTGACTAAGTAAAGACTGCAGTCATACACCACTGTGCTGATTGCTTGTTGTAAAATTGTTTGTTTAATGGTATTATTATAGCTGTATGTTTTCTTGCAGAGTCCAAAACTTGTCAGGACGTATGCCAGAATCTTGAAACTCAGGTGCTAACCGTTTGTGATATCGAATTCATTTTTAGCACATCGGTATCAAGTGTGAATTAATAACATAATTTGTCACCAGCAACACTTTGCTCCAATTTGACACTAGACATGAAATATTGAAAGCGGACACTAGCAATACTTTACTACAATCCGTCACTAGCATTCCATTGCTCCAATTTGACAATACAAATCCACTGCTACAGTCTGACTCTAGCAACCCATTGATCCAATATGATAAGTGCAATATATTGCTTCAATCTGACATTAGGAAGCCACTGCTCCAGTCTGGTACAGAAACGTACTACCCCCAATATCACACTAGCAATACATTGCTCCAAACTGTCACAGAAACGTACTGGCCCAATCTTACACTAGCAAGGCATTGCTCCAGTCTGACACTAGCGAAGCACTGCTCCAGTCTGACACAGGAAATACTATGCACCAATCTAACACTAGTAATCCGTTTGTTTAATTCTGCCAATAGTTATCCACGGATCCAATCTCTCACTAGAAACGCACTGATTTCATGCTAACAATTACATTGCTGTAGTCTGACACTAGAAACGGACTGTTTTAATACTAACATCGCATTTATGTAGTCTGACACTAGAAACGTACTGTTTAATACTAACATTACATTGCTGCAGTCTGACACGAGACACACACTGTTTTAATTTAATACTAACATTACATTGCTGTAATCTGACAATAGAAACGCACTGTTTTAATACTAACATTACATTTCTACAGTCTGACACGAGACACACTCTGTTTTAATTAATGCTAACATGTTATTGCTGTTGTCTGACACCAGACACACGCTGTTTTAATTTAATACTAACATTATATTTATGTAGTCTGATACCAGAAACGCACTCTTTTAATACTAACATTACATTGCTACAGACTGACACGAGACACACGCTATTTTAATTTAATACTAACATTATATTAATGTAGTCTGACACCAGAAACGCACTCACTTAATACTACCATTACATTGCTGCAGACTGACACGAGACACACGCTGTTTTAATTTAATACTAACATTACATTGCCGTAGTCTGACACTATAAACGCAGTTTTAATACTTACACCGCATTTATGTAGTCTAACACTAGAAACGGTGTGTTGTGATGTGATTTGGATTTTTAACGTAGCTTTAACTTTTTTTCAGTCATATCGCTACGATGTCTGCAGTGTGGCAGTTAATAGTGATGTCTAGCACTGGGGCATCATGCCGCAGACATATAGCATGAGGTACCGCCCAGTCACATTATCCCGACACCTGGCCGACCAGTCCTAACACTAACCTCTTAATGCTGAGCGCCAAACGAGGCAGCTGTTAGTACCATTTTTGTAAGTTTTGGTACGACTCGGCCGGGGATCGAACCCACGATCTCCCGCATCCGAGGCAGACGCTCTAACCTCTAGGCCACCGGAGCGCACTGTTTTTAATATTAACATTACATTGCTTTAGTTTGACATGAGACACAAGATGTTTTAATTTAATACTAACATTACATTGCTGTAGTCTGACGCTATAAACGCAGTTTTAATACTAACATTGCATATACGTAGTCTGACACCAGAAACGCACTGTTTTAATACCAACATTACATGTATGTAGTCTGACACTAGCAACACACTGCTTTATTTAATACTAACAAGTCATCGCTGTAGTTTGACATTAGGTACGCTCCGTTTTAATACTAACAGATTGATGTTGTCTAACATGAGACACACGCTGTTTTAATTTAATACTCACATTGCATTTATGTAGTCTGATATTAGTAACGCACTGTTTTAATACTAACGTTACATTGCTGTAGTTTGACACTAGTAACGCACTGTTTTAATTGAATACTAACAAGTCATCGCTCTAATCTGACACTAGGAACGCTCCGTTTTAATACTAACATTACGCTGCTGAAGTGTGACACTAGAAATAATCAGCTCCAATCAAACGTTACCATTACATTACAGAAATCATCTGCTCCAGTCTGGCAGTGCCAATACATTGCTCTAGTCTGGCAATACCAGTACATTGCTCCAGTCTGAAAACATTGTTACAATCTGACAATATCAATACATTGTTCCAGTCTGAAAACATCGTTACATTGGCTCAATCTAACACTAGCAAAACGTTACTCCAGTCTGAAGACATCCTTATATTGGTTCAGTCTGACAATATCAATACACTGCTCCTGTCTGAAGACATTGTTATGTTGGTTCAATATGACACTAGCAAAACATTATTCATTTTGACACTAGATTTGCTTTGCTTAAATCTGAAACAGAAACGCATTAATCCGATATGACACTAGAGGCACGATTTTCCAATCTGATACTAGAACGCTTTGCTCCAATCTGACATTAGCAATACACTGTACCGATTCGGCACCAACAGCATTCTCTTCCAGTCTGACACTAGCATTCCCTTGCTCCAATCTAATACTAACAATGCATTGCTCTGATCAGACACTAGCAATAGACTGCACCAATCCGACGCTAGCAACACTCTGTTCCAACCTGACACTAACAATGCATTGCTCTGATCAGAACACTAGCAATATGTTGTTCCACTCTGACAAGCATTTCATTTCTGATCAAGAGAGACACATTGTTGTAATTTGCCACTAGCAAAAATCTGTTCGGATGTATCATTTGTAATGCATTCTACCAATCTGACACTGTCAATAGATTGCTCTAATCAGAGACACCAGAAGAACGCTGTTATAATCTGACATTGATTCGATTTGACACTAGCTGTATAATTCTCCGATCTTACACTAGCAATACGTTGCTCAAATCTGACACTAGCAATACATTGCTTTAATATGACCCTAGAGGTATCATTCTCCATTCTGGTGCTAGCATAGTGTTGCTCGAATCTGACACTAGCAATACATTGCTCCATACTGCCGCTGGCAATATATTGCTCCAATCTGACACTAGCAAACAATTGCTCCAATCTGATACTATTAATAAATTGTTCCAATCTGACACTTGCAATACATTATTTCAATCTGACACCAGTAAGTAAGGTCTCCGGGCTGACACTAGCAATGCATTACTACGATCTGACACTAACAATAAATTGCTCCAATCTGACACAAGCAACTCATTACTTCAGTTAAACTTTTGCAGGATTTGTACCAGCGCCATTCTCGTCACCAATCCAAACGATATTCACTGAACATGGGTTAAATGATGGCAACTAAACTGATATCGTTGAACATGGGCTAAATGTAGCCATCAGACCGATATCACTGAGCATGGGTTAAATGTTGACATGTAGATCAATATCACAGTATGGGCTACACGCTGACATGTAGACCGCTACCACTGAACATGGGCTAAATCTTGACATGTAGACCCATATTACAGTTCATGGGCTAATTGTTGGTAGGTAGACGAATATCATGGACGACATACTTAACATCATAAAAGCAGCAGCTTGATGTCATGTTTTAACTCGGAATCAGAAACAGACTGGTGAATTTGAAACTTGGAATCAGAATCGGCCTGGTGAATTTGAACCATGCATCTATCAGAATCGGCCTGGTGAATTTAAATCTCGGAATCAGAATCGGCCTGGTGAATTTGTAATATGCATCTATCAGAATCGGCCTGGTGAATTTGTAACATGCATTTATCAGAATCGGCCTGGTGAATTTGAAACATGCATCTATCAGAATCGGCCTGGTGAATTTGATACATGCATATATCAGAATCGGCCTGGTGAGTTCGAAGTATGCATCAATCAAAATCGGCCTAGTGAATTTGTAACATGTATCTATCAGAATCGGCCTGGTGAATTTGAAACTTGGAATCAGAATCGGCCTGGTAAATTTGAAATATGCATCTTTCAGAATCAGCCTGGTAAATTTGAAACTGGGAATCAGAATAGGCCTGGTGAATTTGATACATGCACTTATCAGAATCGAGCTGCTAATTTGAAACATGCGTATATCAGAACGGACCGGTGTATTTGAAACATGCATCTATTGGAATCCGTCTGATGATTTAAAAACATCTATCACAATCGGCCAGGTGACTTCGAAAATTACATCTAACACAATCGGACTGCTGACTTAGATACATTACATTTGCATTATGATTTATTGGCATGTAAAAATTAATAAAGTATACCTAGGGTGAAAATTGATACACACGAATTAGAACTACAGTTTTCGGTCAAAGGAGATACCTAATTCACACACGAAGTAGAACTACAGTTTTCAGTCAAAGGAGATATCTAATTCACATGCCAGTCTGATACACTTTATCTGCAATCAATGGCAAGTTAGCTAGAAGACGATGACATTCCATTTAACAGGATTCTCCATTGTTTTCCACTCTGGAATACGAGTCACAAGGGTATATAGTTCTCAGTAACATAAGCGATTGTTTCCTGGAACAAGAACTTTTTTAGTCTCTCTCTCTCTCTCTCTCTCTCTCTCTCTCTCTCTCTCTCTCTTAAGTTATATATAAAACAGAACGGAAAATCCTATCCCTGGATTTTACTGGATAATGCGTGAGAATACCAGGCGGGATTAATATTTAATACAAATAATAATATCATACAGGTTAGAGAATTTTTAATTCGTCTCTAAGGAGGTTCGAACCAGGTCCAAGAGTAAACGGCACCAATAGCCTTGTCTGCACGCACCAATCCATATACCATAACGACTAAGCACATCACAAAAAAATGATTCTACTAAGTCAGTTGTACATGAACTCCTGCGTAGCAGGCACAATAATTAATTCCCATCTATCTGCACAGTCACTCCGGATTCCTACAAAGAAATCATCAAATCAAAGTATATAGACTAATTATAGAGAACTACAAATGTAAACCAAATAAAACGGAAAGTCCTATCCCTGGATTCTACAGGTGAATGTTTGAGTTCTTATTAATGTTTATCAACGTATTCAATGACCAGAGTCTGAGATCGCTGTCAACATGATACATGATAGGCATCTCCGATGATGGTCAATATGGTGCATAAACAGCATTTGAAATTATTGCTAAGATTTGTGCATGTTCGTTGTCTGAGAATACTATCAATGCCGTACTTGAATGGCATCTGAGATCAATATCAACAAAGTGCATGACTGACATCTAAGATCAACGTCAACATTGTACACTATAGGCGTCTGAGATCACTGACATCATGGTAAAGGCTCAGCGTCAGAGATCACTGGCAATATTTTACATTGTCGGTGTCAGAGATCAATTCCAACATAGAATAAGATCGGCGTCTGAGATAATTCGAGTATGTTCCGGTTGTTTACATTGTCTTCCATCCATCCCTTGACTGGTACTAGGAAGCATGAAGCAGCCCAACATTAAACTAACCATGCAAGTAATAACGAAAGAATACATTTTCAGACTCCATACATTTTGTTCCGGGGGTTGCTGAGTCTATAACCACCTCCTTATAATATTTACAGTACATGGACTTTGCGATTGAGTTAGGCTGATTGTCAAAAACACTAATCCAGTAATTATATATATATATATATATATATATATATATATATATATATATATATATATATATATATATATATATATATAATGTTATTCAAGACGAATTGGGAACTGCATATTAAGGTTCAAAATATCACCTGTTCCCGACAAATATGCAAATGAGTTTATTAGCACACTACAGGTACTAACAGCTGCCTCGCTTGACGCTCAGCATTAAGAGGTGAGTGTTAGGACTGGTCGGCCAGGTGTCAGGATAACGTGACTGGGTGGGACATCATGCTACCTGTCTGAGGCATGAATCCTCAGTGAGAGACATCAGTATAAACTGCCACACCGCAGACATTGTAGCGATATGACTGAAAAATTGTTAAAGCTACGTTAAAAATCCAAACCACACACACACACACACACACACACACACACACAAACACAAACACACACACGTACACTACAAGACGATGAATTGTTTATGGAAGTGACTGGAGAAGATCATTCATGATGCAAATATTGTTAACCATACTGCCTCTATATTTCATTATGAATATAAGACGTAGAGAAAAGATTTGCTTGACACTAAAAAAATAACGGGTATATTAGATCGAGTGGGTGAAAATACTTGCGTTTTTCACCCACGAGATTATATACATCACTTCCTAGAAGCAAATTGTCCCTTGATTTTTTTATGCTCAAATGTATGGGATAGCAATATGTATAGCAGGCTGATAGCGGATTTCTTACCTTATCCCTGGTTTATCGTTTATATTCTGTTATGTTTATATTTTTGTACAGTAAATGTCAGTACTAACATAAA
This sequence comes from Megalonaias nervosa, assembly GCA_016617855.1. Classification (NCBI taxonomy): domain Eukaryota; kingdom Metazoa; phylum Mollusca; class Bivalvia; order Unionida; family Unionidae; genus Megalonaias; species Megalonaias nervosa. The sequence continues at coordinate 30,960 of JAECUM010015446.1, forward strand.
TCTCTTTCAAAATTTGAAGCAAAACAGCACTCTGAAAATTGGAAGAAAAGAATGCACAGTATTGGACTTAAACTTGCTCCCCTTTCATGTATAACTGCTAATCTTACCATAACACCATGCAAGCTTTTAAAAATAGCTAAAATTTCTTGGCCATTATCTTATCGACACTGCAGAGAAAATACTGATCTATTTCACTCCAGTCAATTATCATACTTATTTAACTTTAAACTTCAGTAATTCACGGCCTACGGTAATTCACGGCCTAACTACTCTAGGCCTACAATAATTCACGGTCTACGTTAATTCAGGGCCTACGGTAATTTACGGCCTACAGTAACTCACGGCCTAGGATGACATTAAAGGCATTAGTTTACTAGTAACATTTGTTGGCACCATTAGAAGCTTAAAATTATCTCTACCTACCATTCCTCTATCATCCATTGCTCTATTAAATATACAGCTGGCATCTAATAACTCTAATAGTTATTACACTCTACCATTTCCCAATTACCCAGTACTCTATTAACATATAGTTGGCATCAAAAGATGCTAATAGTTACTAACATTCCCCAATCATCCCATGCTCAATTAAACACACAGCTGGCATCATAAGACCCTAACATTTGTTCCACCAGACCATTCCCCAATCACCCCGCGCTCAAATAAACACACAGCTGGCATCAAAATACGCTGACATTTATTTTACCCTACCTTTACCCAATCACCCAATGCATTATTCAACAGATATTGGGTATCATAATGCGCTAATAGTTATTTCGCCGTACCATTCCTCAATCACCCCGTGTTCTATCAAATATACACCTGGCATCATAGCAAGCTAATAGTTATTTCGCCCTACCATTTCCCAACTACCCAGTGCTCTATTAAAATTATAGCTGGTATCATAAGACACTAATAGTCATTTCATCCCAGCATTCCCCAATCACCCCTTGCACTATTAATCATATAGCTGTCATCATAATACGTTAATATGTTTCCCCCGCCACTCCATAATCATCAAGTGACTTGTATTCTTATTATCCGTTTGATTTAAATATAAAAATATTAGTGACATCCATTGCTGGCGTCGTAACTGAGCGGCTTATGTTCCGGTAAGATTTACCTCCTCTGGAAATACATATCTACCATCTGCAGAGTAATCCCTCTCGTTGTAGCATTATTATTGGCTAATATCAAGATATATTTACATAACTAAAGACCGAGTCATACAAAACAAACGTATTTTGCAAACTTTATCGACGACACGCTTAAAATCATTCTCACTCTGGAGTCTTGAATTTATTGACATTTTAAAATGATCAATTGTTGACCTTGACCCAAACGATGTCAGACAGTGCTTCAAGGGAAGTTAGACTGAACTGACTGCATCATGTGAAATGATATATTCCTTTATTATAAAAAGTGTGTTTGTTTTGTTGCTTTAAAGGTACTTTTAACAACACACAAGGCTTGTATAATATTACTTAAAAGGATTCAGAAATATATCCATCTGTTTGCTTTCTTATCGTTTGAATAAGTCTACTTTATATTTGCCAGATTGGACTTGGTTATTGTTTTGGGTGCCATGGAGGAATTTGTGTTGGTTCCATGTCGTCAGCAATTCCGTGCGATATGAATGCAATAAAGCACTACCAGAACCATCCGCGTAATACACTTTTATTGTATATACGGAAAGTCGTTGTTTCTCTCATTATTAAATCTTGGTTTATCTAATGAAGACGCATTTATATTTGTCCTTAAGCTGAAGTCACTAATCAATATAGGGGTAGCATATTTGAAAGGATAATTAGTGTTTGTAAGCGTATATTTAATTTATAGATATAATACATAATAAACCACATTAAACAGACACAAACAATACAAGCAGTAACATATATATCGGAAATAATAACAAGAAGAGAAAAAAGAGAACAAAGGTGTTTGTTCAGTAATAAAACTCGCGATTAGTCGGTCGAATTTTAGGTTTTATACATTTAAGCCAAGAGAGAAAAATAAATTAAATAGGTCTTAACTTTGTTCATCCTTTTAGGTCAGGAACATCTGCCTCATTGTCATAATGTCTAGACATGGTAAATAAATTAAACGGGTTTTAACTTTGTACATCTTTTTAGGTCAGGAACACATGCCTCATTGTCATAATGTAAAGACATGAATCGTAAAGTAAGGATGTAGTTGCAGTAAAGATAGAAAAAATTATACTAAACCTGATATTTAAGGTTACAAAGGTCGCCCGAACAAGTGTTTTGCTCGAGAAATATGATGCAAGACTTGCATTCATGATATGACACTGTAGCACGGAGATTTCAAGTTTTACCGAGTCATGCTGATATGCAAAATATCGAACTGATTTTATAACTCCTAACCATAGCATTCATCTTATGAATAATATAAAGTACACAATGCCTCTGAGCTGAAACTTGAAGTGACCGTTATTTGAGCATGGCATTAGTGTTACACGAGCAGTTGATCATTTTATAAAGGAACTCACACTACAAGTTCTTTACATCCACGATTGTCCTCGCGAATAAGGGGTCAACAAATGATTTTTAGGTCGGTATTGCTAGGAGATTTAGAAAAAAGTTCCTACCCTCGGATAGCTCGAAATACTGTTCTTGCTTTGATTTCAGTAAGAAATTAATTTCGCAATAAAGCTGATGCACACAAATAGTGTAATAGTGTAACGTTTAGAAGCCACGTACCAGGCTTCGTATTTTATCTGGAAGTGTCTTGGAATCTACTTTGTAAATGCAAGTGCTAACTGACCAGAGATTTTCTAAATGTATGCGCAAGTGTTGTATATACCCTCATTATATAACTATAACTAGCAATGGGTTTCACTACCGAGCGAATCAAACAACACTTCTGTCAGTCTGGCTTGATGTCACTGTTTCCGCTATTTCCATGAACGTCAAGAAAACAGTCGTTCTCTGCTGTAGGGTTCTTAAACGCACAAGTGCAGCATATAAATTCCTCCAATCAACCAACACCCAAACACTCGCTAGATTATAATTTCGGATTGGCATGGTCTCTCTTGCTTTACAACTGCATGACCCATCAGTAAAGTTTTCCATGCCGTATATTAGTAAATACCTGTACCTGAAAATATCAAGGGACTTCCTTATGCTAAAAAATTAGGGAGAATTCATTTTACGAAATCAGTCTATGCTACCATCAAGTCTTGCGAAGAATATACATTTTAACGTCTGCTTCTAAAAATGAAAAATTACTAGTCTTGAGAAATATTTTCACGCCACCGACAACCTATAATCAAATAAATAATCGCTAAAATCTAAGAAGACTATAAACAGAGAGATATTTACAAATCCCCCCCCCCATGTTTGTTACAATATGAAACACTTCCAAATATGATACATATACCTTATATAGCACCAGAATGCGTGTAATATCTATTGTACGTATAAGGAAATTGAGGAAAATCACTTAAATTTCGTACCAAGGAAGGCATAAACTGGCTCCAGAATATCACAATGTAATGTAATAAACCAATTAATATGAAATTTATTCAAATCAATCTATTAATTTGGCGGTTACTTCCAAGTAAGAAAAATATAGGAACTTGTGCTAGATATAAACAACAAACAAGAATTTAATGCAACCAACAACACACATATAAAACTATTTTCAAAGACCTCAAGACAACTGTCGTTTCCAGCTGAATGGTCATTTTTGCGTCCTTTTCGAATCAAACTACAACTTGGACAGTGACACAACAAAGACTCTTGAAAACATTTGTCACAATTGCGATGAACAACACATAAAGTATGGATGTGAATGCTAGTTTTTTGTGAATACGCAGGGCAAAAGCAAAAAAGATAAAATTCACGTTCTTCTTCTTTTTATTTTTATTCTTACCGTCCTTTAATATTTCTAGTGTTCATTGCCATGTCTTTGAATGGAATGATTGAAGTCGACAACTTGGACACAAAGACACATTTTTGTTTCTGGACGAAGGTGTGACCTTTACCTATTTCTTGAAACAAGATGTCCACCGGTGATGTACATTATCAATAATTAGCAAGCACTGTTCTGTTCTTGGAATGGAGATGTTGCTTATAGCAGGCAGGACTGAACAAAGTTAGCCTGGAAGTTGATTAATGAACTAATTATTTTCCATCCGAAATGCAGGGTCTAGAACTTAAGCAACCATGACATTTCTTATATAAATCTTATGATACTAGAAATAACAACAAAATTATTTTGATGAGGATTAAACGTGAATGTAGTTTCCATCCCGGAAACCTTGTCCTCGAAGTACGAGAATGCTTGGCAATCATCGGGATCACAGAAGCTAACCTCAGTAAGTGAGTCACTACAGTTGGTAAACAAGCCTAGGAAGCCTCGCATTTAATTTAGCGGAAGAAAGAGGATCATTAGAATAGCTAATCGGGCCCTAGCCGAGTCGCAAAAACTAAGTCGGCGCAACACTGGAGAGTGTTGTGTGTCGGTGCCGAAACTCTCTATGAAAGGGCATCCATACCTAGTGATGGAACGGATTGCAGTGCAAAACTGTATTCATATACATTTATGCCAATTTAATACGTATCACATACACAACTATTGGTAAGGAAACACAAATTATGTGTGAAAGGGAGTATTAGCCTATGGACCAGCTATAAGGAGACGTTTGAGAAAATGAACTGCGAAGCGATGCATGTGTCAAGCATCTTTGATTAAATAACACTAAGACCAGTTCTGTGCCACCCAAATCTCCTCGAAAAGAGAGATGCTGCTCAAAGTCATTATCACTGTGCGTTTTATGTATGTCTATGTTGTTCAGAAGCAAATAATACGTAAGAGCTCTTTCATAATTCTTTTGTGTGATATCGTTCATATGCTATCAGTAACCTTTAGTGTGCGACAGTATGTTTGCGTGTACATACCGATAGTATACGTATAAACGCTCCTACCATTCTGCGCGTGATAGTGTGCAATTTCAACCAACTTTTTCACATCCTACCATTTTCATGTGGTAGTAGGTGATAAGGTTTTCTTCACTTCACATGGCGTGTTGGATAATATCAGATTTTTGTTGGTGTATGGTTGATAACCAAGTATTGCTCGCAATGCACGGAAAGTAAATGTGGTGTATTGCATAGTATATGTGGGATGGTGGGTAGCAAATCCAAAATACAACGACAAAACAAGAGCACTCATTACAAGAACTATAAAACATGAAATATGTGTAATTCAAGGAGACGAAGAATAATAGAATTGCCAGAAATATGATATAGATATGCAATCAATAATCGTAATCATGAAAATATCTGCCATTTAAAAGATTGGACGTTTCTGATTTGTTGCCCTATCTCTATTTTGATTGCATTGTATCATCATTATATATGTATTCACTAACTTCTTGCATCTAGTGTTTGCCGGTTAGCATAACTCTAACGTTTGACCTAGAAATACCATGTTTATTATTCATAACTAGTCGTTATCAAAATTGTACCATTACACACGAGACATTGCATTTGTTTATGAATATCATTCTCTTCACAGAAAAAAAAAAAAAACGAAATATGAAATATATTACCAATTTACTGTCACCTGTCTGTACAATAATTTCATCGGTACAGATGATACAATACACAATCACTTACAACAAACAAAGGTAACAATTGCTTTGCATAATGAGTTGGAATTTTCATATGTAAACTAATATTTTGTTTTATTTTCGTGCAATACTAATTTCTCGCAATGAACAGAGAAATAAGCAAAATAAGTTTCAAGCATGTAGTGGTGTCAGTTTTATTATCACGTGGTAAACCTAAAGGCACATATATGTTTGTTCTCCTTCACATCCACGACATCGCTTCTAAGCAGGAATTGAAAACTAAACTCAGCACTCTTAAGACATTTGTTTGTTGTTATTTGTATCTTTAGTTAATCGTTCATTCTGCTCCCTGCTTACATGTGTTCTTGGTAGCTTGCTTGCTTAAATGATTCCATTTCCAGAAATATATGAGTCATTATTATAAAGTCCAAATTCCACTTAATAATGTGATGCATGTGTCAGTTTGAAGTTTTATTAAGAGAATGTTGTGTTCCAAGAAGGAAACGCAATCTCTGGCGTTGGTTTAATGACAATGCATCTCTGGATGTAAACGAGTAAAACCCCAATATAAACATAGACTTTAATTCAACAATCAGTAGTTACAAAATAAACACCATAAATAGGAATGAATAAATTTAGAAAGGCGTCCAGTTACTACTTTGAAATTGCATGTCATGTATCACGATACTCAGCAAGTAAACAATGTCAGCTAATATAAAACATACAGGTATATAGATTATCCACAAACATTTGTCAACAGCACCACATTATATCACCCCCATACGTCAATAGGTTTCAGCTGGTTCAGGTATAGGTCAGAAAGCTTTATAAAAAATACAATAACTGCAAATATTATTTACACTCTACTGTTAATTACATATCCAAAAATAGATCCAGGTATCTTGCGGCCTGTTATGTATATACATAGTTCCGGAAAACAGTTGTGTAAATTCAGAAACCACCGGTATCAGGAAGCATATAGCATAAGGCACGGACTGCAGTTTCTCATGTTCAACGTGCTTACGTAAGCGAACTTTATTTTCTAATATACAGTTACCAAAGATAAGACTAATACTGAAAATAGGTGAAAGTCATGAAAACAATTATGTGAACAGCGAGGACAGTAGAGATGTCTTTAACATCTTATTGGAGATTAAAAATTTAGACAGTTTGCAATCTGTAGGAATCTTCGACGACTGTTTAAGTATCTGCAAAATGTGTGTCCCCCATATAAGGCTGCAAAGTTAACCGAACTTTTTAAACGTATACACGTTATGAAAAAATCGAAACAATACCATTTAATCGAATCGATTCGAACCTTAGGAGCCCCCCCCCCCCCAATCAGCACGCTAGGCTAACAGTTGATACCTATTTATTTGTAAATTACTGATAACGATAATCTCGTACTTCGCTCAACATGCAATCTTTTTTAAAGTTTACCGTACAACTTGTATATCTTATCATGGAATGATTCAGTTTTCAAGATTTACCTTTGTTAAATATGGTTGAAACGTTAGGTTAAACATCCTTAGAAATGTCGTTATGTCGCTACACATATGTACAAGATTTAAAAAGTCAATAATGTTACCTGACGTACACTTGGATATGCCGATTAGCTCACGCTCACGCATGGTGTTCTACTTAGGGAAACCTCAAACATTGAATTTAATTCGTTGCATGACCTTTTAACAAACGCAAGAATGCCAGCTATAAAAAGATGGTTTGCCTGTATTTTAAGTAGATTACCATTAAAAGAGTGCTACCCATTAGAAAAAATATAAAATGTTATAAAACTCTACAAGAATGTAGTTTTAGTAAAACACTACTTTCGGCCCAGCAAACTCATGGAAAGAATTTGGGCTTATATAGAGGATCGAAATCAAACATTCGGATTTGCAGAGTGTCGACGTCGATTTTGAGTTCTGTAATAACACATAGGGAATATGTAAACATATTCGCACAAATGAGGCTATTAGCTGATGACTCTACGTGGGCATGAGTGTGGCGAAGACATACCTCCCACATGAAGAAATGTGCCTTGTTGAAAAAAAAAAAAACAAAAAAAAAAAAAACAACGGGAATACCGATGGGATCATATGAATCAATAGAAAGGATGTAGTTTAATGCAAGATATACAACAAACTTAGATGTTTCCAACCTTTGGAATTGCTTAAAATAAGTTGGCATCAGAGAATGCTGACAGTCTCAAAACAATTAACTGCAAACGGTGGATTATTAATGATTTAGTTAATATTGAAGGACAGGAATGGATTCGATGAGATGAATAAAGTTAGAATTACTGGAAACAACGCACATATAAAGAAGTCTATGTATATACCCTCCTCGTTTTGACCTTACATTGAATGCATAACTGCATGATAACTAAAAGCCGTTTCTAATGTTATTGCTGTTGCTTAATTCGGAAAACAGGTAAACAAGTTATATGTCTCTGTCTGCCTTTCTCCACCATAAAAACAATAAAAAATATTTAAATATTATCGGCTTAATTCCTGACGCAATTTCTTTGGCATCAGTAATTTGGGGTGTGTGTGTGTGTGTGTGTGTGTGTGAGAGAGAGAGTGTGTGTACACGGTGCTGAATTGTTTCAAGCAATTCATATAGAATAATTAAGAACACTATAATTTAAACTTAAAAGAGAAGAGTTTAGTCAAACAATTTTAGGAACCAAATTAGGAAGAAACAATTCATCCATTTCATGAACATTAATTTTTCTGTAAATAACAAAGATTATTCTGAACAACTGCAGCAGAATATGATATAATACATCAATGTAATTTATTATTATTATTATTATTATTATTATTATTATTATTATTATTTACTGATGCTAATGTAGAAACTGTTACAGCTAAAACACAATTCGTCTGCTTTACTCAACAGTTCTTCTTTTCACATTTTATATATTGCAGATGCATTCAGTAGGGAAGCATACTTAATGAATTTGTTTTAATTTATTTTTCTTATTCATTAGTTTGGTTGTTTGTGTTTCTGCCACCCATCATATCACATACAAGTCCTAACTCTTGTTTAACAGATGTCTTCAAGTCAGCGCAGGAGAGGTCTGGCAGTGACCCTCATATATTAGAGTCCAAAAAACCTTTTCGATCTTTAGACTCATTGTGAACTTATCTTATATTGATAGAAATTAAATTGTTATGGTGCAATATTCTATGTATATTATCTTTATTTGATCTGTGCTTTACCTACAGTGCATGCATGAACGGATTTAGTTTCCATATATAAGATACATTTATATATATATATATTCTTGGAAGGAGGAACTTGTGCTTTGTTTGAACGATTGCGTGTCAGTGTTGCTGTCACGTATCATATTATAGATAATAACTTCAGTATCTTTGAAAATTATGATCTAAATGAAGAAATAAAAACGTTCTTCTTCCCTGCTTTAGTTGACTTTGAATACAGGGTATTAAAAATAGTCAAATGGATCAGACCATAGCCGTAGTAGCATAAATTGGAAGTACCCTGATATGTAATCCATGTCATTTTTCTAATTCTGATTATGTTTTATACTACTGTATCTCACTTTGGATTACACTGAATTTTATGTTCACCCAAGTGATCATCCTATCTGAAAACTGTACAAAAGACAATGCGCGCAGGCTTCTTCGGGAAAATGTGGAATTAGTGTTCATGGATACTTGCGTAATTACGTGTAAAATCTTCTATTAGTATTCCGCTATGAAGCTTTACTGAAACTAACCTATTGACCAGATAATGTTTTGGAAATTTACACATCGGAAATAGAGGGTGTGTTGCTGTCCTCTCTTGAAGGTCAGTGTGACAGATTACGGTTGTGTACCGTTTGTAACTCAGAATCAGATAAAATTAGTGGAATGAAAATTTATAAATTTTTACACATATGTGGTTCAAGGGTGTCAGACTGCCACCTTCATGGTTTTCATTTCTGTATCACTGATGGATAGTATTTGGTTTGTTTGAAGCTGTAACTTGCAAACTTTCAAACAAAATAACAGATATAAAAACTTGGAGTACACAACAGTAGGGTATGAACATTGCTTTTTTATCATTGTGTTCATAAAACAAGTGAATTATCAGTTTATGTACGCAGTTTGTCGTGTATACTTTTTAAACACTTCAGCATACACATATTGCACAAATACTTAAGAGGGAATCTCAACACCTTTTACATGTTTTATTCACTACATTTTACGATTTCACGAAGACGTTTGCTACTTGTATTGCACTATCTAATATCATCAAAAACTAATACTCCAGGGCTTCTCATCTTTGAAATGTAATGAAACTGACATTTTAAAAACTTCAAATTAAGGTTAGTGGGGAAGGGAGGTTAAAAAAATGTGAAATTTGAGGATATCTTATAGCTATTGATTTACGCGATAACCTCTGGATCGTGACCAACACTGTAGATTACAGCAAACCGATCGTTTAGCATTTTGAACTATTTACGGTAGCATTTTATTCATAAATGCAAACTTAATCGAACTGACACCTTTTTCCATTCACCAGACAGTTTCGTATTGTTAACACCGCACTGCCGCATTGTTCTACTAAAAGACGTGGGTCTAACGTCTATAAATTCGCACAGAAACTACATCTTTATTTTAGTTTACATTTGATTTGATTTAAAATTTGAAAATGGATTGGTTAGCTTAGTGACTGCTTTGACATTTATACGAGCACAGGATGTGAAATGAATATTTTAATCAAAGTCTTTCAAGCATACCTTGCACAAAACTCATAGCTTAATTTTTGTTTGTATCTTGAATACAGAATTATTTGTGTTTTCTGTGATCACTCTATCAAAATTCAGCAAAAAATCTGTCCTGTAAGACCTTTTGCAAAACCTTCAGATACATTGCCGTTTAAATTTAAAGACAAAAGCAAAGGTCATAACAATACATAAAAACAAAATTGTACATTCGATTTTTGTAGATGTTGTGTTACGTTTTCCGAAGGAGACGTTATGCTTGCATCTGTGGAAAAAAGTGGCCTTTAAATACAAAACAAAAGTTTTTATCTTAAAAGTCAACATCAGTAGTATTTCAACTTGATAGATTTTAGCATTATTTTCATTTAAATTGATGTATCAAACTACTTGTAATTAAACATATTTTCGTTCATATTGTTATTAAGTGTCAACAGAAATATTTTCCATTAATTGTGTAAAGAGGTTTGATTTATTTGCTATATATCGCAGAAAATACACCAACAACATATGAATCTGATAAGTTTTTGCCACTTTACATCCGGTCTTTTGACCTAACAGAGATAGCATGAATAAAGCATGCATTATGAACAATAAGTAACTTTCGATTTGTCTTTTTAAGTTTTATTATCTTTTTCAGAACTGACCAGACATGGCCACTGCTCTTGTTCGTATACACAATGAAAAACTTTTGGAAACGTTGGAAGAAGGGGATATGATCGAATTCCCAAGAGGCATATATTCCCACTGGGCCGTCTATACCGGTATATCCATATAAATTTCAACTGACTTAGTATGAACTGCAAATATCGCAGATCTTATGCCTAATACAGTGATCGTCTAATTAATTTCGTAGTATGTATACTGGCAAGTTTTCTTGTTTTGAAATTATCAATGTTAATATTAGTGTGAAGCGAATATAAAACTGGACTAAAACTATTGAAATATAACAGCGTTATATATGCAAATTTTACTTAACGAAGTGCCATTTTGTGCTAATGTGTGCCTTTATAAGAAAAAATCATGAAAACTCTTCTATACTTAGCGAATAAACGATCTCAAAATCGCTGGTGTCTCCATAGGCCTATAAATCAGCTTCCAACTGTAATGATACTGACTAATGTTTTAGGGGATCATCTCGTCTAGTCCTTAAAACGTGCAAATATTTGCAGACACTCTCATCTGCACACATCGACGTACATTTTACACACTTACCGGTATTTCTCGCAGGCTTTTGAGTTACGGTTGGCTGAAGGGTCACTTTAGCGATATGTACGGCAAATTTCCGACTAAAATCGTGTGTTTGACAAATCAACCCGTACATACCGTGGCCATTTCTAAGTTCTGTGTCCACCATACTGCAAAATAGCAACCAATCCGATGCGACTTCCGCTCACTGGCGCATTTGTAACGTTTGCTTCCTTGGATTTAGTCATGTGATGCAAAAAGCCGCAAAAGTATGACGGACGGATTGATTTACGGTATTTTCACCAATTTCGGCTATAACGTGCAATTAAAGGTGGAGAAACCAGAAGATGCATTGTTCAAAAAAGTTGAGAGAAACCAACGAGCATCCGGAAAAGCATGATATATACACATTTCCCCATCACCCAGAAAAAAGTAAAGTGTATTTTAGGCAATAGTTAAAAATGTTGTTGATAAAGTGTCATTAGTCTTTGTTGATGTAGGAGTTATTTGTATGTGGAAATGATGATAATAATAAGTATCACAACCGAAGGGGCGCGATTTTTGGTGATGATAATGAAATTATTATTATTAGTTAAACTTTATGATCATCATAGTTTTTAGCAGTAGTAGTAATAATAATAATAATAGTAGTAGTAGTAGTATTTAAGCTTTAAGATTTTCTTTGCATTCTTAATATATTATGACAAGGTTATTTACCGGTACATTAAAGCCAAAAATATTAAAAGTGACATAGCATATAAATTTTGCAAGTGCACTTTAAAAAATATATTTTAAACAATATGCATGAATGATACTGTTTTTCTGTTCTTTTGATCTTCAGTTGATCAGTAAACTCCAAACAGTATTGGTTATATCACCACTGTGGATCTTGATGTTAGACCAGCTAACCACAACGATGAAGCGCAGAATCAAAGCCCAATGCATTATAAAAGACATTCCAAAGGAATGCATCAAGGGTAATATTCCATTGACAGTTACGTCTATGCAATACAGTATGTGAAAAATAAAATGTTTTATCAAAATTTGTCATAAAAGTATGCAAATAATTTGATAACTTTTTTTTTCCCAAACAAATATCAATTCTGCTAAGAAATTTGTGGTGACGTTGATTTCTATTTTTGTAATCATTACATATTCATTTTAAAACTGAAACAACAGCAAAAGGGTCAAATATTATCTCTGGAATTTTCCAGCAAGTTATGCATGCATTAGGTATCCAACAATTCAAGTGAAAAGTGAAATTAAGGTACGATAGAACTACAGTGGAAAGAATTTTTCAGTCTGGTGATAAGGTTCTGTCTCTCTTGTTCATTCTTCAAAATTTTCTTCAGATTAGATATTATAGTCCTAACAAAGTTAGAAAGAAAATGAGCGAGTTGAATTACATTATTAGTACTCCTGGGACGTAAATATGTTAAAGGAGTACCAGTATGTTGATACAGATAGCCAGGTTAATCAGGCAATCAATTTAGTTGTACCTATCCCACACAGTTAGGATTTTAGCAATGGAATGCAATCGGACTGTAACGACTTTAGAGTGAGCAATCTTCGGAATTCAGAAATTATGAAGAACCTGGACCAGAAACTTTCACATCTGCAGCAACAAGAAAAGAATGAACTAAAACAGCTGTTACTTGAATATGAACACTTGTTTCCACATGTTCTTACAAGAACAAATAAAATCTACCATGACGTTGAAATTCTTAGTACTTCACCTGTGAAACAACATCAGTACATGATGAACCCTCTCAAACATGAATGTTTGAAAAAGAAATTAAGTATTTGCTGGAGAATGATTTAATAGAACCGAGTAAAAGTGATTGGAGTTCACCGTGTATACTTGTTCCGAAACCAGATAATACTTTCCGTATGTGCACTGACTATAGAAAAGAGAACAGTGTGACTACAACCGATTCATTTCCATCACCAAGAATCGATGACTGCATTCATAAAATTGGAACTGCAAACTATGTCACCGAATGTAACTTTCTGATAGGATTTTTGGCAAATTCCACTGATGGAAGGGCAAAGGAAATTCTGGCATTCGTGACTCCAGATGAACTTTATCAATATAAAGTGATGCCGATTGGGATGAAAGGTTCGCCTTGTACTTTTCAACGTTTAATGAACACGATTACATTTGGTCTGGATAATTGTGATGGCAACATTGGTGATGTCATTGTCTACAACGACACCTGGAAAGATCACTTAAAAAAACAATTTGCAAATTCTTTGACAGACGAACTAATGCAAATTTGACAATTAAGTTATCTAACAGTGAGTTTTGTCGTGCTTGTATTACATTTCTAGGACATGTAGTGGGACGTGGACAAGTTAAATCCCATAGATGCTAGGTCAAGGCTATCTATGAATTTCCTGTGCCTATCAGTAAAAACCAACTGATACTATTTTGGGGAATAGTTGGATACTATCGGAAATTTATGCTCCAATTTTTTTTTTTAAAATTGTTGAACCCCTGAAAAATTTGTTGAACAAGAAAACCAAGTTTCATTGGTCTGAAAAATGTCAGAAGGCTTTTGATAAGTTAAAGGCCATACTTAAGACTGCACCGGTTCATTCAGCTCCAAATCTCAATCATTTACAATGTCTGTTAATGCAAGTGATGCTAGATTGGTGCAGTATTGATTCAAGAAGACAAAAATGGTGTAAATCATCCAGTGTGCTATTTTTCTAAGAAATTCAATAAGCACCAGGGAAATTATTCCACAATGGAAAAGGAATATTTAGCTTTGATACTGACATTGCAACACTTTTTGAAGTCTATATTAGTTCACTTCCTTCTCGGATTATTGTTTTCGATGATCACAACCACCTTACTTTCACTGACCTGATGAAAAACAAAAATCAGAGATTATTAAGGTGAGTTTGATGTTGCAGGAATGTAACATTGACATTAGCCACGTCAAGGGAAAGACAATTTAATAGTATATGCACTTTCACGTGTAAAGTAATATATTGTTCACGAATTCGTTGTGTCATTCATAAGATTTCTTTTTATGTAATTTTTTATTACAGGTATACTTCACTGATAGTAAAAAGAAAGTTTTACTGCATAAATCTTATGAGGGGAACTGTTATGAATATTTAATTTACATTGTTAGTTAGTTATATTTTTTATTTATTTATTTTTAATTTCATTTTATGCTAGGGGGCTCCGAGTGGCCGAGTGGTCTAAAGCGCTCTCCGTTACGGATCACTGCCATTTCACCTCTGTCTGCGTGAGTTCGAGTCTCGGATTCGGCGAATGTGGATATGTAAGAAAGCTTGCCAGTAGCTTCTCGTGGGTCGGTGGTTCTTTCCGGGTATTTCCCGGTTTCTTCCTCCACCATTAATACTGGCTGCCATATATAGCCTATCGTGTGCTGAAAAATGGCGTTAAGCCCTACAACAACAACAACAACAACAACAACAACATTTTATGCTATTGCAATTTAACATTGTATAGTGGACTTAACCTTGTTCAACATCAAGTTGATTTTCAACTTGACCTGAATTACTTATTTGTGTTATTTTATTCTGTAAACAAGTAATGCATAGCTAAAATATTATATTCTCTGTGTGGAGAGGTTTAACATCGGGATTATTATTTATAGAAGTAAACATGTTTATTTGAGTCTGGGTCTAAGGCATTGGAATTTTCCTACAATTTACCTGGCGTACCAGACATTGTCCAGGTTCTACATTACAATTTTACGTCATATATTTCTAATTATAACTAAGACCTTATCTAGTAAACACTATGAACCTTCAAGAAGGTTAATTTCCATTAGATAATTTTTTTTAGAAAATTATAATTGTGACCTGTGGTCAGGTAGAAGACTATATAATCTTTTTACTGGAAAAAAAGACATTCGTTCTTCAGACCTAGCAGAATCAATTTGCATTATTTTTGTTTCCAGAAGTTCTTTTGGACTGGAATTTATTTCTTCAATTTATTTAATTCAGTGATTATTTTCTCTGTTAATACAGAGTGCTCTTAAACCATTATATTCTTGGGCAGAGACATTCACTTGGATTTATAGTGAATTCAAACCTGGAGTTATATTATTGTGTTTAAACAAATGACTGTTGGTACGAAAACACAATACAAGTCGCCACAAGCACATCAACACCTTCAGCGTTTGACTTAATTTGGATTTCTACTAAAGTTTCTTAGGAACTTTAAAATATCAGGACTTGTGTCTGTAAATCTAGGATCATTTTGTGATTTAATTATCAATACCGTAAGTTCATTTTTTTTCATTTTCATTTTGAATTCTATGGAAATAAATTAATAATAAATTATTAGCGAAATTTGTTATTTTTCACTCTTTTCTGTTACTTATTTTAAAAGCATAAACTCGTAAAAATTATCCCTTAACAGGGGACTTGACTTTAGACAAGCGTACCGAAAAGTCGCTAGGCGGGTGACTCATTTCCAGCACATTCTGTCTCTTCTCCTTACCGCCACAGCAACATAAAATTTTAACCTGTGTTCTAATTTTATCCTGCACCTGATGGCATTGCCTTTTATGCACATTCCCTTTCCAATATATATATATCATCTCTCAATACTTCAATGTAAGGTATAGATCACACACACACACACACACACACACACACACACACACACACACACATATATATATATATATATATATATATATATATATATATATATATATATATATATATATATATATAGTCATACAGTTTACCCGCGGACCTTGGTTCGAATCTCCGTAGAGTACGAATTAACCATTCTCTAGCCTGTATCATAGTATTATTTGCGTTAAATATTAATTCTGCCTACTATTTTCAAGCATTGTCCTGTAGAATCCAGGGTTAGCACTTTTCGTTCTGTCTAGTGTATATTTATAATTCTCTGTCTCTCTCCCTCTCTCTATCTTTGTCTCTGTCTGTCTGTCTGTCTGTCTGTCTCTCTCTCTCTCTCTCTCTCTCTCTCTCTCTCTCTCTCTCTCTCTCTATATATATATATATATATATATATATATATATATATATATATATATATATATATATATATATATATATATATATATAACCCAATGTCTGAAGTGTATCCAAGCAACCACCAGACCGTCAATACTATGGGACTTTTTGAATTCCTGATGTTATGACCATTCCACATCTTTTGTCATCTTTTGTTTTAATTGCGTTTTCACAATCAATTTGTTATATTCGCAAGATGATGTTACTCAAAACAAGCTGATGAATCATTGAAGTTATTCTAGTGCAGTATGAAGTACTTCCTGTTCATATCCATCTGCAAGGGTTTATCTTGAAAAAGGTTTTTATGCAATCCAGAATTTGTATATCACGTAAATTTATTTTTGATTGGTGTCATATGGTCACTGGTGTTCTGAAGTGCTGTTGAATGATAATACATAAATAAACCGATACAATTTATTGTTAACATTGCATGATAAGCGTACTACATGTGACTTCGATTTTGACATTTATGCTGAATTTGTAAACTTAATGTTGCAAATAAAGTTGTCTCAATCAACTATAATCGAAAGTCTTGTGGTCATTATCATCCGATGCTTCTGAACCTTTTCCCTAAATTCTCCCATGTGATTAAATCTTGACAGTGAATCAATATCAAGGAATGCTTATTGACACCTTCTTGAGGCAAACTCGCAGTATTTATTGTCTGAGAGGATATTCGCGAGGTCCTCGATATCATTATTCTTTCTCACATTACCTCTTGTTCGCTTGAAATTTCCACGGTGAGGTAACTGATGATCAAATACATCTTGATGTGTTGTTTTTGTCCCCACTGTCTGGCTTCGTCTGGCTATGATGTTTAAGTATGTAAGTTTGAATACATTTGTAATCATCTATATATTTAATCAGCTAATGATCATCAAAAGCTGGTGGTCTGCAGCATCTGGGTAGGAGGCCTCAACTGGGATACTTTCGATGTCCATGGGTGAAGGAGGGATGAGCGAAAAAACCCATACAAGGCACTCTGTCAATTGTTGCATAAGCCTGAACCTGTTTGAGCATCAGATTTCCATGTTTATGTGTACTGTAAATGGTCCTTTGACTTATACCGTAAACAATAATGTTTATTTTGTAGAAAATGAATTCCATTTTGTTTGTGTTTGTCCAGCTTACGACCATTTAAGATAGAACTACTTTAATGAAGTTTATTATCGCCATCCGTTTGTAAAAAAAATTGATCTCTCATGAGTCAGAATAATATATTAATTATTAGAAAACTATCTCATTGCATCAATTAGGCTTTTCGTCTTAGACGGTCTTTGATAACTCATATGAAAGGTGAATGATATACTTAGTGGTAGCAACATCATTTTAAGAGCATACATTGAGAATTTATAGGAAATTATGTATTTATACTCATGTTGAACACCACATTTAATTACTATAAACCATGGTACACAATATATTTACTTGTATTGTATTTTGTAATATGGGCCGGTGGCTTAAATTACTGAACAAAGTATTATTATTATTATTATTATTATTATTATTATTATTATTATTATTATTATATGGTGGAAAGGGGCCTCTGGTTGACACTACCTTATTTGCATCAGTGTCTAATAAGCCATCTGAAAGTAAATGTTCAGTTATTGGTTTATGATTGTTTAAATTTATGACAATATTATGTTTCATGTATCATTTAGTGTATCATTTCATCTAACTTTACATCAAATATATGAGCCAATGATTATTAGAGCCTTTCCCCAAGTCATATAGAGTCCTCGATTCCTTTAAATGTCATAAATTCATGTTTAGCACCATTATAGGATTAAATGATCATGGTTGGGTATTTATCGATTTGTAAATTTTACCTAATCACTCACAAAGTAAATAAAGTCCGAAGGACTTTATGTAAACTTTTTGAGTGATTAGGTAAAATTTACACATCGACAAATACTCAACCATGATCATTTAATCGTTATAATTCCAATTTACTTCCTTTCTAGCATCAGATCAGCAGATTTAATCAACAAAACACTCACTTTTATGTACCTCGAACTTTCCTTTCATGAGCCTCTTAACTGCGATAGAATACATAGCCCTATCTTCGCCAGCCAAGACTCATTGATTCTTAATACAGTGATACGGGGTAGAATGTCATAGCGGGTCATGCCACTGATATATTGTTATGATCATTATTTAAATATATATATATAAAAAATGGTTGTTGCGGTTAAAGCAGGAATATTCCTTTTTCTCCGAAAATTAAGCTTGCGTATGGCACGTGTTGTTATAGCAACGTCGTTGTTACTTTCTACGCATTTGGATCTTTGAAAAGCAAAATCGTGTCCATTTTTAGTGAGATCCCTTTGGTTGACATGACCCTGACCTTTAATAACCGCTGCTGTAACATGTTGTCGAGGTGAAATGTAATCATTTCCGAAGATTGGCTGCTAAAGCCCGCCATATGCCTACTTCGACAAACGGGTGGGTGTCGGAGTGCAGGAAGGTCTGTGCAATTACATTGTTTTAACTTTAATGGTCGATTTTAATCTATGGCTTGTCATTTTTGATCGGAAATCACAAGAGTGGGTGGGTGGGAGCTTGTTGTTGTTGTTAGGGTGTAAAGCGTTGATATAAATAAAACTTCACATCAAATGATGTGGACACAGGGAACCAAAAGTAGTCCGCAGAATTTATCCATGTGTAAAAAATTCCAGATCAGTATCACGTGACCGTTTACATCCAATCAAAACGTAGAAAACGCAGTCAATTCATAAAACTTGGAATTATTACTTAATTAATTTTACTTAGTATAAACAACATGATTTTACATGACTCTGTATCCAAAATGTTGATACAGACTTAGCATAAGATGCCCAATCTAATAATGAAACATGTCAGCTATATGGCTTCCATGAAAAGAAGTATCAAAATAAATTACTGTGGTACTGATTTGTTTTCTATTGAAAATTATATCCAACGTTCACTGCAAACTGACAAGGTTTAATGGTGTGTGTGTGTGTGTGTGTGTGTGTGTGTGTGTGTGTGTGTGTGTGTGCAGATGTTTTTACTGTTTTGTTTAGATATAATTTGAGAGCAATTATTTGTTAGGATTATTCATTAGGATTACAAAGTGCTCATTGACTCTGGACTAAAATATTCTGTGATTATTGTGAATTCATTGAAATGAGTTTTGGACAATGCCATTGTAATACATCAAGACTTGACAATTCAACAGGTACATCTACACATTCAAGGACCTGTAATTCATTCGGAACACTTCCTTTGGAATTGTGATAGAACCATTTAAGATTATTTTGGATTTAATTAACAATACTGTAAGTTCCTCTTAAATTTGTACTTTATAGCTTAGAGAATTAAATTATATGTTCACTTTTACAAACTTGTTGGTTATGCTTCTTACTGCTACTTAATTTAAGAGTATAGATTTGTAACACAATCAATGTAGGAAAATCATCATTAAAAGTAATGCATGCTTAAAAAATCTGGTAAATTTTAAAGGATTCAAACCTCCCTGATAAATGGTAGCTATGTACAGGAACTGGATGATACTGGTATGGTAAATTTAGTTTAGATATTATTCACACCTCTTGCTAATGCTGCTCTGTCTGTTAGGAGTGCCTTCTGCTGCATACAGCCGATGGATCATGGCAATTCATCTCCCGACGTCATGTATGCTCAGGCACAGTTCCACCCACCTCCTGAAAATTAAATGGTTCATCACTTATAACGTACTTTTCTTGAACTAACAGCAACATACATCTCCACCACAACCATCTGTTACAAAATCTTCATGTGATAAGGATTCCTCACGAAGAGTACCTGGTCAGTTAAAGCTAATATGTTGGGAACAAGCCAGCGAAAATTCCTCTGGCCAGGATTATCTACGTCCTTTTCGTACTCACCACTGTTTTCATCAATAAGAAGAGCACACGGCATTCCCCCTCACTTTTGGCAAGTACTTTCAGCCAGGTGGAGCTGCTTATCTGTGAGTAGGGGTCACCACTTGCCCGCTATACTGACTTAAAGGCAGGGTGGCATACTGCTTTCATCTTCTTAATTATATCCCCTTCCACCTTCACTTGGGCCATCTCGAAGGTCTAACTTTTCTGCATGAGAATGCGAAGTGTGGTCACATGTCTGCTTTACTAAATGAGGCTGGCTGCATATGACACGCTTTGTCTTCTTGTTTAGAGTAACCTTAACCTGCTTCTGAAAGTTCAAAAGGGTAAACGTTTTAATATTTATCTGAAAATTCTATTTGGTCATTCTTCTTGAGTACAGTAACAAGCCTTTTCCATATACATATTTTTCAAATTATAGTTAATATTTATATGTAGTCTCCTTGTATAAAGTTAGGTGCAATATCATGAAATATGTAAGCTAAACTGTTTTAAGAAACTGATAATAACTTCTTCCGCTAATCTATAAAGAGCTGGATTTAATATTACCTAGAACTCACAAATACCAAATTGCCATTAAGGGCACCATTGCTTTGCAGATTGAAATGAAACCCAACTGGAAATATATATATATATATATATATATATATATATATATATATATATATATATATATATATATATATATATATATATATATATATACATTGATATGTCAATGATATGACTAAATTTAACTATGTCAAATATGTATTTTTGTTGCCATTATAATTCAGGGTTTACATGCTTATAGCTGTGTGTAGATAACCAAATTGTCTTAAATGATAGTCCACAGGAATACATTTGGAGACGTGTACTCTAAATTACTATTTAATGTTTAACAATGTCAAATCATAATAGTTAATCAAAATATAATAATATATTAGTGCCAAGTGATATTTTCATACAGTAGACCTATTTGGAGCCCCAAAGTTTCAGTAGGAGCATAATAATGATGTTTTGGATAGTAACATGCCACTGTAGGTCTGAACATGTGATTTAACCTTGACTAACCTATGCCAGAAGGTTATGTTTAAATATATTAGGAAAAAAGGACGTTTTTGATATACATTTTCACTGATCTTTTAGGTTCATATGTTATCAACATCAGATCGAATGGTGAAAGGTATTAAACAGAAAGAGCTTGTTAAATGTATAATGCAGCTATAATTTTTGTATATATTTTGAAGGAAAATAAATGGCAGTTTTAATCCAATCTTTGTTCATGTTCCGAAAAGGGTATTCTCTAAATGTGCACTGTAGTAAAATAAAAAGGTGTGGAAATTTTATAAATGCCCATATTATCACATATTTCAGTGTATTCTGAACTGTAACTGACATTTCAGTATCTGATAATTTTCATTACAATAGCTATGTTGAAAGTACTATATGACATTTACTATTTTGTTTGGATACCTTGATTGGGGTGGTGGTAGCTGTTTTTCATTTTTGGTTCTATAAGGGTGGGGTGGGGTGGAAGGGGCCGCAGCTAGTACATTCTGCCCAACATATCTGTCCCTCTCAGATGATGACTTCAGGTTCTGGATAGACTCATTCCATGGTCTCTTGCCAGCAGAAATCTGCTTTGTTTGAACAGAAATCACCTTAAAATGATACTTGTAAAAGTTTTAAATAATTACAGAAGTCTAATGTACTTAATGTA
>JAECUM010015447.1:0-51842 GCA_016617855.1 Megalonaias nervosa
CAACAGAACGTGAAACTTTTGCTGCTTCAGATAATTTAGTAATAGCTGATTTACCTCCCCAATATCCTCTTGGGCTATAATAAATGGATTCCATTATAATATTTATATAATTAATTACCAGCCCCTAACATTATTTTACCTTTCATGGCAGATTTTACTAGAAAAGTAGCTAATTTATCTCTGACAGATTTATTAGGTATAGAATTTAATGCATGAATCAATTTTACATCTGCGAGATGCCTTTGTTGTAAATCTTTACTTTTATACGCAACATCATGAACTTGACACGCTTGATCAATCTTATTTACTGGATACTCTCCTGGTCTTGGTTGATCTTGATCATCAAGTCGGATGTCAAGTCGGGTTCCAGGACCACAATAATTATATCCTGGTAAGTGTTTTTCCCCCGGATATTTAGCCCACGGAGTTCCTGGTAATTTTCCTAATAAAGCGGCTATATCTCCACCTGTCTTTGTCCCTGAATCAGACATGGAAATAAATTTATATTTTTTCGTGCCGCATTTTGCACATTTACCTGTTAATGCACGTCGTTTATTTTTTGTTATTATTGTTGTCAGTCCAGTAGTGGGTGTAGATAATCTACATCGAACACAATATAGACTCATGTTATTAATAATATGGATACAATAATTGATTTTTCGGCGACACGAAAACAGGAACCAGTAAAGCACCATCTAGCATTACCAAATTCGATAAGGATGATTATAATAGGTCCGTCTGGATCAGGTAAAACACAATTATTATTAAATTTAATAATGAGATGGCTTAGATGGAGCAAACTATATTTAATAGCGCCGTCTGTAGATGATCAGCACTGTTACGAAGTACTTAAAGATTTTAACGAGAAAGCGAAATCAGTTAATAAAGACGGAGACGATATTATTGATTTTATCACCGATATTGATGAAGCCCCGTCTGTAGATGACTTAGATAGATTCATTAATAATCTCGTAGTATACGATGATGTAATGCTGGACAAACAATCTAATCCAGCTAGAATATTTTCTCGAGCGTCACAAAAATACTGACGTGATTTATGTTACACAACGATATATACAGATACCTAAAGTGATCAGAGATAACTGCAATATTTTGGTTGTGTTTAATGGAGTAGATAATTATACTCTACAGAATATTTATTATACTTGGTGTTCAGGGGACATGGACATGATTAAGTTTAAAAACTTCTTTTCAAAAGCACAATCTGCTCCGTTCGGATTTATAACAATAAATCTTCATGACCCAAGATCCAGATATCGTATAGGTCTGGATAAAATATTTGGTTAATCTGTGATTAACTCTGCTCCTCCTCTGCTAGAGAATTATTTCCCCTTTCTATGTATGTCTGTATGTATGCATGTTTGTCTGTATTTTAATTTATCAAAAATAATCAGTAGATCCTAGCGGTTACCCTTCAATGGAGCCCCTCTATAGCCTGTGTGACTTTCATGGGGTCCTTACATTGTCGTCTCTCTTATGACGTATTATGCGGCACGCCCATGTTCTGTTTCTTTTGGCTAACACCCTTTCTGGATGTTTATTTGGGGGTTCTTCCATGCGGCAGAGAGCTCAAGGCATACTACTGATTATTTTAGGGGGGTATTGCATAGACACACCTCCCCGGCGAATTTCTAATCGACGAAAGCGAAATATTAGCAATTCAGAAGGCTGTCTAGGCATTGCGATTTCGATAAAACCCCAATGAAACCCCGGGGTAGAATTCCAAAATGGAATCCGACCACGAGATACGTGGTGGTTTATCGAAATCTCAGGGGATGCCTCCCCCCACTTATTAAAAGACGTGGGCGGCCCGGGGACCCGAACCCATCTCGGCGAGATCTGGGGTCGAACCGCAAACATCAGTGTTAAAGTTTCCAACAACTTTAGCATTGAGCTAACGAACTCGACTACAAATATACGTTTTAGAAATTATTATATGTGGTTATTGTGCAATAGCATTTGATGTCTGATTTTACAAATAAATAAATATTTATAATTTTATTAAGATATTTGGCCATTTATATATATGAACCGATTAAAATGTATTATATTTAAAATTAAAGCACGGAAATAAAATGCACACAAATAACTGGACTATCGATAAACACAGCTATTGTTTGAACTACTACGTCACACGTCCTTGAAAAATCGGTACGCATACCTATCTCAGTACATGTTTGAAAGCCTATATTATGTATGACTCACTTCACACTGTATATACATGCAATAGCTGATCTGGATAAATTCATAGCAGCAGGGCAGGTGAACGAAAAAAATTGAGCGACCCACCGAGTAAACTAAACGCACTATAACAAAACTCAAAAATAAAATAATAAAAATGAGCTAATCCAAACGATTTATTATTCGTTTTTCAAACTATACGGTAATAATATCGTTAGGAGGGTTCGGTTTAGCGTTATTGACCTTATTTTTCAGCCTCTGTAGGAGCCTTTATTTTGTAAAATAAGGTCAGGAAAAAAGTTGTAGGGTTCACCCTGCCTGCTGCTACTTCTCCTCGATAGTTGCAATTCGTCACGATGTACTGAAGGGACATCCCGTTGGACAAAGCCATCCCAAAACACCAACCCATGGCAGTTTAGGTTAGCGATTTATTTACCAATGACTTTACTTGTCCAACAGGAGTTTAAGATATATAAAAGATGATTGCATAAATGATTTTCAATAATTTTGGGAAAAGATAATTTCTTTGTTGTCTTCTATAATGGTAAACGTATTATTATCTACAACTGTCTGAAAATAATGCAATATGATACCTGAAAATGGATGCTAACAATCAAACTGGACACACCCTATAGTTTAAAAAAGTATTAAGTTTTATTTATAGGACTACATCGGGACGTTGCTCATCATAAATATTTATTCAGCTAATATATCATACTACAGTCGTTTCTTCCACAATATTGTGGGAATAACAAATAATACATGATCTATTAGATTACAGTGCATTTTGCTGTGCCCTCTCCCACCCCACCGTCATCTCTCTGTCTCTGTCTGTCTCTGTCTCTGTCTCTCTCTCTCTCCCTCTCTCTCTCTCTCTCTCTCTCACTCAGATGAACAGATCTTGCTTCGATTTTAATACACAGGGGAGTTAACAAAGGGCACTTCCTTTTTTCAAGTATTGTGTGGATTAGTTCCCTTAAAATGAATAACCATTGCTCAGTTTCAGAGCGAATTGTTCTTGATTGCTGTTAAACAGCGTTTGGAATTTGGACATTGAAACATTGTACTTTGTGTATTAACTGATATTAAATCTATATTTTATTTTCCTTTTATTTCTTTTTCGTTTCGTTTTAGTACAGTAGAGGGCATTACTCAGTCATGAGGGGGATCATGTCATTACGCGTACATTAACATGCACTTAATTCTGTTTCGAAAAGGAAGGTAAGTGGAAGCGATTATCGAGTAAATTGTTTACAGAACAATTTTTGTAAATCGTAACGATTAAGTTATCCCTAGGTGAGTGGACCGTATCTGGAGAATCAAAGGAACATTATTGGTTCGGGAACGGAATCCATGCAGAGTGGTACATGACAACTTGCATCTAAATTGTATAGACACTGGTCGCAGTCATCCGCTTATGGAAATCAAAGGACTGGAAGTACAGTAAGACTGTCTAAAAGTGTACTGTAAGACTCTGTCTAAAGGTGTATGGACTGCATTTCGTAGGCCGATGTATGTGCGAAGTGCTTTTTTCATCTTTGAGATAATGTGGAGAAATTAATTAATAAACTCTTCGAACATGGAGCAATACCTTGGTCTCAGGTATGTAATAGAGATCAAACCGAATCTGCTCTGTGCGTGAAGCACTTTACTAAACTAAATTGAATCAAGACATTGTTTAATTGTTCTAGTCAAAAATCAACAAGACCTGTGTATCATCCACTGAGTACCAGCAGGTATCAATGGATAACGTGCCTCGTCGCTCTATCTTATTTTATGCATTTTTGGTCGAAAAGAGCTATATAAAAACTATGTAGTTATCTAAACATGCCTTGCATTTCTAGTTATCTAAAACATGCCTTGCATTTCTAGTTATCTCAACATGCCTTGCATTTCTAGTTATCTAAAACATGCCTTGCATTTCTAGTTATCTAAAACATGCCTTGCATTTCTAGTTGTCTAAAACATGCCTTGCATTTCTAGTTATCTAAAACATGCCTTGCATTTCTAGTTATCTCAACATGCCTTGCATTTCTAGTTATCTAAAACATGCCTTGCATTTCTAGTTATCTAAAATATGCCTTGCATTTCTAGTTATCTAAAACATGCCTTGCATTTCTAGTTATCTAAAACATGCCTTGCATTTCTAGTTATCTAAAACATGCCTTGCATTTCTAGTTATCTCAACATGCCTTGCATTTCTAGTTATCTAAAACATGCCTTGCATTTCTAGTTATCTCAACATGCCTTGCATTTCTAGTTATCTCAACATGCCTTGCATTTCTAGTTATCTCAACATGCCTTGCATTTCAAGTTATCTAAAACATGCCTTGCATTTCAAGTTATCTAAAACATGCCTTGCATTTCTAGTTATCTCAACATGCCTTGCATTTCTAGTTATCTAAAACATGCCTTGCATTTCTAGTTATCTAAAACATGCCTTGCATTTCTAGTTATCTCAACATGCCTTGCATTTCTAGTTATCTCAACATGCCTTGCATTTCTAGTTATCTAAAATATGCCTTGCATTTCTAGTTATCTCAACATGCCTTGCATTTCTAGTTATCTCAACATGCCTTGCATTTCTAGTTATCTCAACATGTCTTGCATTTCTAGTTATCTCAACATGCCTTGCATTTCTAGTTATCTCAACATGCCTTGCATTTCTAGTTATCTCAACATGCCTTGCATTTCTAGTTATTTCAACATGCCTTGCATTTCTAGTTATCTAAAATATGCCTTGCATTTCTAGTTATCTCAACATGCCTTGCATTTCTAGTTATCTCAACATGTCTTGCATTTCTAGTTATCTCAACATGTCTTGCATTTCTAGTTATCTCAACATGCCTTGCATTTCTAGTTATCTCAACATGTCTTGCATTTCTAGTTATCTCAACATGCCTTGCATTTCTAGTTATCTCAACATGTCTTGCATTTCTAGTTATCTCAACATGCCTTGCATTTCTAGTTATCTCAACATGCCTTGCAGTTCAGGTACGGGCAGATACTATCTGCTTTTTAGTGCGATTTTAATTAAACGAGCAGAAAGAAAATACGAGCCTTTTCTACAATAGAAAGCGACTCTAAATGCACTTATTTAAGTTACTTTTATAAACAGGCTATTTAATATGCGTGCACAGTCGATGCTATAGTCACTGTTTTGCCTTGGCACAGCAGAGGCAAACGCTACAATACTATACACACTTAATGTTTTACCTTGACACGGCAGAGACAAACGCTGCGAATGGCCAGTATACGTGCTCATAATGGTGTAGTAATAAATATATGTTGCGAAGATAGTTTTGAGCTTCTATTAACCGCCACACCGTGGTTTTTGTAGTTTCCGTTTCCTTATTTTTCCTTAATGTTTTCTACTTTTGTTATATGCATGTATTTATATGTTTTGGTCTCCAATTACTAGATCTTTAGGCTTTTCAAAATAGGAACTGTGTGGAAAAGCATTTTAATCGACATAAGAACTAATTGGAAAACCCCTTTAATACGCGTAGGAATTTAGTAGAAAACCCCTTTGATAAACAGAGGAATTGAGTGGAAAAACCTTTTTAATAAATATAAGAATTGAGTGGAAAACCCTTTTAATAAACATCGGAATTGAGTGGAAAACCCCTTTAATAAACATAGGAACTGAGCGGAAAATCCCTTGAATAAACATAGAAAACTAGCTGAAAAACTCCTTAATAATCATCTGAATTGAGTGGAAAACCCTTTTTATAAACATAGGAATTGAGTGGAAAACTCTTTTAATAAACATAGGAATTGAGTGGAAAACCTTTTTAATAAACATTGAAATTGAGTGGAAAACCCCTTCAATAAACATAGGAACTGAGCGGAAAATCCCTTGAATTAGCACAGAAAATGAGCTGAAAAACTCTTTAATAAACAGAGGAACTGAGTGGAAAACCCTTTTAATAAACACAGGAATTAAGTGGAACCCATTTTAATAAACAAAGGAATTGAGTGGAACTCCTTTTAATAAACAAAGGGTCACGTCCCCACCCCACCCCACCCCCACCCCCCCGTGGATAGGCGACGGATTCAGAAAGGGTCCGTCTTGTCACCAGCTTTTGGTTCACTTGAGGAAATACTATCGTATTCTAAGGGAACAATCTTATTCTAAGGGTGCAATTAATGAGCAGAGGCATTGAATGAAGGTAACATTATTTAATGACAACAAAAGATGAGCCAAGCAAATCAAGTGACTTACATGAAATGTTAGTGAAATTATAGCGTGACTAACATTATGAAATGCAATGTATTATGATATAAAGTGTTGTTAGCATAAGCTGAATCTGTTAGTAGAACACAAATTTATTCATAAAGCTTGTTAACATAAATTATGACTAACAGAAAGCAGCAAAGAATTACATATGCTTTTCTAACTGAAAGAACTTTTAAATAAGGATGTACAGAGCTGAAGCATGCAAGTGCATGAGAATGCAGTGTGTCAAGCAACTAACTAGCAATATAGACTAAAATACTCAAGTGTATCTTGTTATTTCTTATATACAGTGTTAGTACGGTTAGTACTGAGACATGTAAGCTATTGGTGTTCAGTATGTTCTCATGTATTCTTTATTCATTCATAAAAGAGGGAGGGGGAATTCAAGAAATAAAGGAACCTAATCTGGGTTCAGGGTTTCTATTGTTGGTGCACCATAGTCATTGGTGCACAGTGTTCTTACGGTTTGGGTGCAGAGGCACCCAAAGCCTATGGTTCTGGTTAACAGTTCCAGGTTTGGGTGCAATAGTGCACCAAGCATGTCTGGTTCACTGCCTCTATGATTTATTACCCATCTTGGTGCAATGGTTTGCACACAAGCAGAAGACAAAGTTCTGTTAATTGAATTTCACACAAAAAGTGTAAATTCTATAAAAGGAATAAAGTATAAATATAATGTTTGTGAATTTAGAATAATAAATTATAGGCACCCTGATTATAAATAGAGTTGCTATATGCAGATGTAGGTTATGCACCTTCTATTCAAATTCCAAAAGAAATAAGTTCAAAACATGTAATTTTATTAAAGTCACAAAATAACACTCTGCTAGTGCTATTTTATGCAATGGAATTAGTTAAGCAACTTTAACATTTCTTTTTACCATAGCCACATCTGATTTTAAAGTGGTTGAGCCATTTTGTACTTCGCGCCTTCGACAAAGACTGGAGAGTGACAAAGGTCATGAACGCTGACCTACTTTTATACTATTATTATTGACCAATCAGAATTTAGCGCTTGCGATCATCGGGCAAGAAAGAATTACTGACCAATCAAAATCAAGCATCAAACATTCTATGCTGATAGTGACGTAATCGTATAAACATGAAGACCCAAGAACACGAGACACGCTAAAGAATTAATTCTAGATTTCCACCTGAATGATTACAAATAAAATGCAACTACACAAGGTATCATACATTTAAGATGTAAGTAGACAAGCCGTGTGATCAAAATGTCAAATCAGTTCGAAATACGTTTCTTACAACATCCGTTGACAACATATCGTAGCGGTAATACACAACATGTGCTCCACATGAGTGAACGTCCAAATCACGTCTGCCGAAATAAGTCTACATATCTGTGAATTAAAACTGGGACATTTTAAGCGTAACAATTAAGTATAATTAATAGGGTCATTCCTAGTTGCATGAAATAGCTCACTTCGTGAACAAGATATGTTACGATGGTGCAGTGAACGAGAAATGCCATGCTGTAAACATGCTAAAGATGACGCTGTTGACCTAAACCAGCTGTACCGGCATAACAATAGGTAGGAGTGGAACTCCTTTTAATAAACATGGAATTGAGTGGAAAACCCTTTTAATAAACATAGGAATTGAGTGGAAAACCCTTTTAATCAACATGGATTGGTTTCTTAAATCTAACAGACCACTTGTTTGTATAAATGTTTTCCAGTGCGTACACCCGTCATGCCATCTTCTCCAATATCATCTAGCAGAATTACACAAAATGTAGCGATTCATTGTAGGAAGGGGTGACTGTTGTGTAACCTAAAATATGTCTTACCTCTCAAACGAAACCATGTCATGATGCCACAGTTTGCACCAGTATCCAAAGAATATGTGGACTGAAATTAAGCCATTGTAATAAGCCTGCCTTTCATGCTATTTAAAAACAAGAATCTTTCAGTACTGGAAAAATATTCAGTCTTAAAATAAATATCAAACCTGTCAACATAAAATGCATTAGAAAATCCTTCGTTCTCTAATAGTGAAATCTTATTCATCGTTTCCTTATGTTGAAATATAAATTAGCAATAATTCATAATTTTTGATAACATAAATGTTCCGTTACCATATTATTTAGCTCGTATGGTAACAATCAAGAAGAGCGTACTCCTCCTAAACTCCCTGGAAGATTGTCACGATACTTAGGACAAACATTCATTCCAATGTCTAGTTGATCCTACATGAAAGAAGTAACGCTCGGTCATCGAATATGGCTGTCACAGAGACCATCTGGAAAATATTTTGTCAATATTCCTTCTGAATGAATAGTCCTTATCACTAAAAGACTTCTTAAGATGTCAGGCTTCACAGAATTGATAGGCACACGAATACACTCATGCAAAGCAGCTCGATGTCTTGGACAACACAAACTATAATTCATGACAATACGTTGGTAAGTAGATATACTAACGAGGTTTTAGAACCAAGCCAGTCCTCCCCCATAACTGGGCCTAAACCTTCAAGGGCCTTAAAACCAGCCTGTCCATTCCCATAGCTAAGCCCAAACCTTCAGAGAACTTAAAACCTTAAAGTGTTATTCTGCAAAAGCAGTTGTGAAAATATTTGTTGCACATAAAAGTGGGTCTGGTTAATGGGTGCAAGAACTGACCTGCCTCACAGTGATTAGTTTCCATCCTTTTTTAGACCAAAACTGCCACATATCGATACCCTTGTCACGCGTGCGGCAAAACGACTGCCAATGTTCCCGACTCGTTTCGTGTAAGCGAGAGAAAAGTCCACACACTTTTTTAATCGCACAGAATGCTCTAATTTTTGACACAACATACCAGATGTTTACTATGCATGAAACAATGTCAGCTCGCTCTACTGATTGTTTGTGCACACCGAGAAAACAGGCGCTAAAAGTGGCCGTTGTTAAGGACACTATTGCCACATCCCAGTAAATATAATGGTGGATACCGACCGACGCAAATGTATCGGTTAAGGGAAACCTACACTTATAAGTCGAGAAGGCGCCTAAATAGGATTATAGTACGAATGGCCTGTCTGCAGCATTGGCTGATGTTTCTGGTATCCGGTTAGTGGCAAACGTCAGTGTTTCGGCATCCTGTCAGTCGAATGGATCACGTATCTTTCTGATGAAGTTACTTTTTAAGTTCTCTTATGGCATCGGAGAACACGACCTGGTCATTTGGGTCTGAGTTATTGTGAAGTTTCTAAAAGTTGCGATATCGGCTTGGTTGCATACTGGAAGAGAAAACCATGTGGGAGATGGAGATCGCTCGCACTTGAAATAGCTGCGTGTCCAAAGGAGTCGTCGAGTATGGTTGTGTTAAGCTAAAAGGGTTTGTTGTCTCCAATTAGTACTGTTGTAAGCGAATATTTTTATAGACAAATTCGTTAAATTTGTATAGAGCTCCCAGTGGCAAAAGCCCTAGAAGGGTGTTTTATTGCTCTCAATATATACACTCTAATTGCTGTAAGCCGCAGTATGCAAATGGGTGTGCGTGCATTCATCGACTTTTACCTACCCAGAACCTCCCATGTTGATTCAATCTCTTTTCTGCAACTGTACAGAATTTGTGCGAACGCTAAAAATAGTCACGTTCACACTTTGCAGGGCAAATTATTACTAGTATCCAAGCGAATTTATCCTTCTCGTCATTAGGGATCTAAGTCTTGTTTGTGGGGTTAAACATTAAGTGTGCTGTAGTCGATGTCGGGTTCAAAACTTGCCGCAACACTGAAACTTATTGTCTTAGAATTTGTGGTAAGTACAGGGACAAGACCAACGTTGTTCTTCACCGCGCATTTAAACAAGTAATCTTTCGTTGCCCTGTCTTGGGGCTCGGTCGGTTCTGACAAAGACACTATCTTGTTGAATCTCATGTCTCGGATGCTGGTCATGATGTAATCGGCCCTGAGAAGCATGAGCGTCTTGCTGCTGCCGACATATCTCTTCAAGGCAGCATTTTGTGGCTGAGTGGGATCGGCCATGTTCCATATGAACAACTTTAGTGAGGTTAACAGGCTCGCCACCAATGCGAAGTGTGCCATCAACGTCCAAGACCGCAAAGTTGCCTGTTGCTGCGCGTTGCCTGGTTTGGTTAGGAACGTAGAGGCGCTTAAGCCCGAATGTCTAAGGTTATCTCAGCATAAGTGTACACGAATAGGTCATTTAGGTTAGCGTCACTAATGCTGTTTCTAAAAACAACGAGATTGGCTTTGATCAATATGTGGGTCTAGCGTACATTCCGCCAAGGGAACATTGGGAAAACAAGTTTACACTATGCCAAAAAGAATGGCCACCTCCAAATAAGCGGCGGGGGACATGTAACACCGCTGTTGGCACCACGATGAATAGGTGGACAAAAACCGGCCGAAGTTTTTCTTCGTTGACTAAAAGCGTGAGTAGGCCAGCGGCAGTGATTGTTCCTCTCGCTCTATGAAGAGACAAAATTTGTTCAGGAGGCCGCGCAAGGGAGGAAAAGTAGAGTAGGGTGCTCGAAACGCTCTCCATTGCGTTTTCTGAGGTGGCTAGGCTGATCATGCCATCTTAGGACCCGCTGACATATGGTGGACGTGCCAGCTCGTTACGTATGTATGCGTTGAAGGAGCGCTTTATTGCCCGGACCAACTGCAAAAGTTCAAAGTTAGAGCCTTTATCGGTGCCCCGGCAGGTACAAACCTCGTCCTTATTTTCTTTATTTCTAGCCACTGCTGCTTTTAGTGCATGCTTCGGCGACCCCCTGAGGGCCAGACCACCAGCAATGCAAACCCTTTCCGTCTTGCTGGCGATTACCAGAGCCATATTAGCAAGGGCGAGTAGGGACATGATGAAACTATCTGTGTGAATGGCTTTCAGGGCCAAGGTTGAAATTTGACGGTGCTTTCCACGCTTTGCCTTTGGGGGCGGCTTTGAGGTGCTTGACCTGAGTGGACGTCAATATGAGTGGAACACGTCAAGATAGATTGCCAGATCAGACTTAGGGAGACACCGGTGTCGGCTTTTATGGATGTGGCAACTGTTCAAGCTGGCCTTTGTGCGAAGGACACTCGTTCGTACTCATATGGAATTATATTAACTATAATCGTATGTAGGTTTGGCTGCGACATTTAAATGACTTTTTTTTATTTCGTGAATCGATGACAATCCTACGCCCCCTACAAGGATTTCCTCTTCCAGCTCCTCATTCCAGTTGAAGAGTAAGTTTTCCTCAGAGACGCCGAGCTTGTCAAACACCATTGGGTTGCGCTCTTGGTCGCTTAGCCGCTCCACGTTAAGACCACAAAAACGTACATGTTCGCGATAATATCATGTTCGGCGCTTATTTGCCAGAAGAACTTGCCGTTGACAGCGCATAGCCAGGCGCATGTAGTTACGGCCCTTAAGGCTTCGGTACTCATAACCCCGTGCATAAAGTTAAGTAGGTTAGTCTCCTCATCTAGCGACGACATTATGTCCCATCATACGCTTTTAGTTTGCAATTGACGTCGGTAAAGACTGCAGCGGAAAAAAAAAAGTAATGCGAGGTAACCTACACCTGCAGCTCCAACCTGTTTGCTTTAGACCACTCACTTCGTTCAAGTAGTACTGCAAGTTGTAGATGCTATGCATACGGAGCACAAAGGCCACTATATCGAGGGCTGGGTCTTTTATGCTTGAAGGATGCCATTACAGAATGGCAGCGAGGGTAGCTGCACTACCTTTGTCTGACTTTCGACGGCTGTCTTGATAGAATCGATGGCACGAGAGGCGACGGCCTTGGCAGTAGATGCGGCGGCTCTGACCAGTAATGTGGCAGCAGTGGGTACGACCTCAATAGCCGTGAAAGACCGGGCGGGGGCGCCGACGATTCATACTCATGTAATGCATTGAGTGTTGTAAATATTTTCACTCTAATTCCTTTAAAACGAACAATGAGCATCTCGTTGCATACTGAAAGCTGGATGTCATTCACGGGACGTGTTACCGTCCCAAAACGATTCGGTCTGTTTATCGAGGCGATCTGCTAGCTCGTTATGGTCACAGAGGATCGTAATCGTGCTAACCCTAATATCTGCATTGCCGTTTCTGCCTGTGCTTGTTGTGCTCCTTCTCAAAATTTGCCCTTGTTACTCACAGCTTTGCCGGTGTAGGCTTGACCTTCGGGTAAGTATTACCCCTGCGCTGCCTCGACTCTGTAGGCGAGATTATTTTCCATTAACATGTAAAGATTTCACGACCGCTAGCCTGCTTTAGAAACACCCATTCTGGTCTGTTTTCGTCCAAGTTATTCGACCTGGACCGTTTGTCTCTGTCAGAACGAAAGCAGCATTTGCCATTATGACAGCATCTCATCCATTACATGACCCTTTTCAACAATAAACTGACGAACGTGCAGCAAATGTATGGGGCTTCGTAAGCATACTTGATCTGTATTCGGCAGCAATGGAGGGGTGACGCTGATGTTTCCATGCAGCTTTTCCAGTGCATGTACAGTTTCCTTCCCTCTTTCTTGGGCCTGCTTTATGACTTTGACCTGCCTTTGCGGAGCGGGCAGTGGCTTCGTCGGTGGCAATGACTGGCTTTAGGAGAGACAAAAAGCTTTTCAGCAACTCGTAGGCGACACCAGCCTGACGATATCAGATGACGGGTGTTTCACATGTCGCGAAGCTCATTGTTGCGGGCTGCGTATACCTCCATTATTTCCATCTAATTTTCGTGCTTGTTCCTTCTGAAAGACTTCTATTGATTCACGTTTCATCAAAGTATATGATGGTGAAGCTGTGCGGTATGGACGTTGTTTTGTAAAGAAACGACGAAGCGCGTGCCAGGTCATTTGGGCGGTACATAATGTTGTGCGTAGTTTTGGTAGGTCATGAACGTCAGCCTTGCGAAAGAGGATGACCAAATTAGCGTTTCTGCGAATTATCTTCTATAAATGTTAGCTTAGCCAAGTAAAACACATCGACAATCTTGATCCGCCCGAGAATAAAGAGGCGTGTTTTATCTCTCGCCGCGGTGTAGGTAATCAGGGCTTAGCGCCTCTTTGAGGTTCGAGGTTCGACATAAACGTCACAGGATACTCAGTGGATATAAGTGTTCTGTCGCGCGGCTTGTCTTAGCATTCCTGATCATTCGCTCTGGACGAAAAAACATAGAGCCTGTTCCATTTCATCCGCCGTGTCATGATGCTTAGCAGTAGCAGCGTCTTTCCACAGGCAGAGGGATCAATAAGCAGTGCCCAGATTCAATCAGGTGGCAGGCCCAATACTGTATCGCCTTGGTTTTTTTTGGATATTATGTGGCTAAGAAGAAACCAAATGCCGATCATAATATTAAAAGGCCGCTACGTTCTTTCAAATGCATGCATATTGTCTGCGTTATAGGGAGAAAACAGACCACTTTATGAGGGATCAATAAGTCCACCATCATTGTGCGTGCCGCTGGTAGTCGATATAATAGGGCACACGACACAAAATCACGGCTCTGCCATTACTGTTAGCCTTACTAAGCTGTCGGAACTGCCCAGAAGCAAGTGCCTCAGGGAACCATATCTGCCACGCCACAACTGCTGCTGATGAAACACAATCTTGGACATTAGACTGGATACTGACTGCTTATCCAAGTACAGGGAGTCCCCAATAAAGTTTGTGAATGTCGCGAGCTACCGACACGACCTTGCATACATCCGCAATTGCTCAAAGACCAACTGTCAATCTAATAAACAAGATGAACAACGTCCAGGCCCACTAGCTCGTGGAATGCTATTGGCGGGCGGGAGAAAGTGCTGCACTTGATCTAGTTCCGACAGTGCAATTTTCAGCATTTTAAAAATGGTTTTCCTTTTACATTACA
The DNA here is from genome assembly GCA_016617855.1 of Megalonaias nervosa. Classification (NCBI taxonomy): domain Eukaryota; kingdom Metazoa; phylum Mollusca; class Bivalvia; order Unionida; family Unionidae; genus Megalonaias; species Megalonaias nervosa. The sequence goes on from JAECUM010015447.1 coordinate 14,274, forward strand.
AACAGTAAGCTAAGCTTGGAGAAATACACTGCAGCCTGAGAGGTCACGAGAAGAACGATAGATGACAGAAACCGCCAAGGTTCCATAAGATGTTGCCTCCGTGTAGATCAGAAACGAGGCCATGTTGCAGATTTACATTTCGGCACAATGCAGAATCCCCACCTTCTTCCAACCCTTATTATTAGTCTCACCAGGCAGACCTCTTGATTGTGCTGACCGGAAGGGTTGGGCGATACGCGTACAAGTATGCACTTCTGTGGTTCATGCTACCAGTCGTTACAAATGGATGCTACCAACGTCGGTGACACATTCTCAAGTATCTACAAGCAGAAGCCGCTGCAGTGGCCCATACGGTCGTGGAGTGATCACAATCATGTCCAAACATGTTTTTGCCGCTAGTAATCTGATAGTGGTCTCATACCCAGTTGACATCACCGAGCTTCTCGCACATATGTGCCAGTCGATTGATTCCTGAAAAGCTTTGTTGTTATTTCTATCCATGATAATCTTCTGCCGGATCTCCTCCAAGATAAGAGTGGCGACTGCCTCCTTGCCGTAGCATAACACCGACTCCATGATGACTCAGTCGCAGTCGACGATTATGCAGCAAAAGCTACATGGGACCTGGTCAGTAATTTTCTATGTTGTTATTTTTCGGATTGACGGCAGCTTTTCGCCTATACCACAACCGTCTTTCCTGCAGGCTTCCAATAGGTCAACCCTGCTGAAGATGTGTTGGCGAAGGCGGTAGAAGTGATTTTTGTTTTAATTGTTACTATTTTTGTGCACAATGCGGATCAGATTCTTTATCCATAGTGAATATTTTCACTTTCACCTTATGCGCATGTGAGCAGCAAGAGGTCGATAGTATGCTTCCTGGCTAGCTCAACGATGCACAGCAGGATGACGCCGTTCCGAATGCGGTGGTTAGGTTGCCGCTCTCGGTTGTGCCGATATCGCCAACCTTCACAGGAAGTCAATACCAAAATAGATGAATTCGCCTAGATGCTGTTGGTATCTGCGTGGTCGATCAACGTGTTCGTCTTCTGGATATAGAACCGACAGTTGTGCCCGGTCAAGAAAAGGTAATGAATGTTCTTCATGTTAATGACTTATCGTCTGGTATGGACTTTGGCTTTGGAATTTATCTCCGACTTCAAAACTGGCGGAACTGTCCAGCATCTGGCAACGGACAAAAATCCATTCGAATCCATCGTGGATGTAATTTTCACTGCACCTCATTAAAATGCCAATAGCTTTGGCAACCACTGCTCGATCTTGTCAATTCGCAGTACGGCAGGCAGGCTGGGCTCTGCTTTCCCCAGCTGCACCGTTAGCACAAGTCACAATTTCAGTATGCCACGGTTCTTATGATCCCTGTTTGATCAGATCCTGCGCTCATGGCAACATGGCATTTATAAACAACATGGTGTCGACTTCAGTCTCTGTAATTTTAGGGATGATAGTCTTTCACAACTGTGTTGGATGTGCCATGACCATCAACAAAGTCGGGCAGTGATCGAGTACATTGCTCAACTCTACAGCAACATGTTTCTGCTTTACGTAGAAAGAGGATGGGAACTAATCATTTCTAGTTAAGTCAGTTTTTACACCATGATCCATATACATATGTGCGGCAAACATTTTCAACACTTATCACGCAGTAAAAAACACTATAGAAACGTAATGCTCAGCAAAGAAGGTGGACTCGCCGATGCAAAACAATTTTAACAAACCTGTGGGCTTGGGCCCTACCATCCTGCCATGAAGCGATTGAAACTCTCTTATTTACATCTACTTGGGTTATGCCAATATAAAACCGGCTATTTTCGGAGATATAGTTTTGTTCATAGATGTACTTATTGCTATCATAAGAGTAACGCGCTCACCTAAGCAGATTATAGTTTCAATGGCTGCAGCAATCAATATCCTGAAAGAAAACTACTGTATCCACATTATGTTCTGTAACCTGTGTGGCTTGATCTAAACAAAATTTATTAGAGGAAGACGTTGGGGAACTTTAGAAGACTATTTAAATACAGCGAAGAACCACCAATAATTGTTACCCATAAAGAATAATAAAAACTAGCTAACCTAAGTCTTGTAAGTAAATATTCGTAAAGACAAGTAGAATAAGCATTTGTGAGAGGAACAAAGAAGCCAACAGAATAAAATAGAGACTTATTGGATTTACCAACGTTTTAAACCTATTACCTGCTGTTCCGTGCCTTTCCCAATGACACACTAAGGCAGCTGACCCGGACTAGCTTAGACGGGGATCGAACTCGCGACCATTGGAGTTCGACGCTATACTGAGTTTTTCTGTGGAGAGAGAGAGAGAGAGAGAGAGAGAGAGGGGGGGGTATGCATGGCCAGTCAGAGATGGAAACAGAGAGAGAGAGGGGGGGGTATGCATGGCCAGTCAGAGATGGAAACAAATACGTAACCTACAAACAGTTGTGGATTCCTTAAACTTGCTGAAATAATGAAATAGACAGAGGGATCCCTACCATGTGATATTAGTCCAGGAACTAGCCAATAAAACTAAAACACAAAATAATAAAGTCTAAACTGTTTTCAGAACATGTTGTGCACACATTGTGCACGTATGAAACACTGAATCACTTTATCATCAAATGTAAAAGCCTGGTCTAAAGTGATAACAAGCAAAGCTCACACTCTAATCTTCATCTCTGTGACAAGAGGAGTATGCATTGATAGATCTGTTACAAGACAGGAAGAGGTATGCATCGATAGATCTGTTACAAGACAGGAAGAGGTATGCACCGATAGGTCCGTTGCAAGACAGGAAGAGGAATGCATCGATAGATCTGTTACAAGATATGTAGAAGTATGCATCGATAGATCTGTTACAAGAAGAGGTATGTACCGATAGATCTGTTACAAGAAAAGTTATGCATCGATAAATCTGTTACAAGAAGAGGTATGCGTGGTAGATCTGTGACAGGAAGATGTATGCATCGACAGATCTGTTATCAGACAAGAAGATGTATGCATCGATAGATCTGTTATAAGAATGGAAGATGTATGCATCGATCGATCCGTTACAAGAAAATATTACAAACCTACGTCTCTTTGTTTCTTGTAATTTATACGAATGTAAGTCATCATATACCAAATTTTGTTGGTCTAATTATCCATTTTATGCTTCAATATGTGCGAGGACTTCTTTATCAATTAATTCCAGCCTATATATTTTTTTAAAAAGATATGAATAGTGAATACAGCTTGTCATGTGGATTGCATATTTAGTGCTATTTTATAAATAAAAATGGAGGAAGATGAAAATAAAATATCAACAACACCATTATAAATATGCATTTTATGACTAATAAACATTACAAATAGCTGAGATAAATCAGTCTTATCAAAGAGGTTGGTTTGATATTAGGTTTTTTTCGGACGAGACATTATTGCATAAAAATTAGTTCCCATTGCAAGGCACAGATTATGTCTGAACCAGGTGCGAGTGGTATGCACAATTTTCAAATGGACAAATTCCATTGTGTACATGCGATTTCTCGTTTTCAATCGAAATTAATGTAGGCACATCATTCAGTACATCCTTAGTGACTTTGTCACCTTTTCCAGAATTGACTCTAACCTTGGATTTCACCTTTTTCTTTAGCTCACTTCTGCTACGCTTTAATTTCTTACTTATTAAAGGAGTTAATTTTGTTTCAGCTTTATTCTGATTTGTATTTTCAATTGCGGGAAAAGAGATCTTTCCTGTTCGATTAACTTTTGTCACTTGGGGAGTTTCCACTCTGCTCATCCCTTCAATATGGGGAAGAAACAAGTGTAACTCCGCGTGACTATCCACCTGTTTAAAGTCCACTTTAAATTCTCTGATCTTTGGAGTTTGTTGCAGTGCTGGTGTACTCTCCTCGTCACTGTCAAATGAATTATTGTTTACAGGTCTTATGTTAATTGGCGCAACTTTCGTAATCATTGGTACAAGGCTTTCTGGTTCTCCATTCTCTTGACTGGGTTCAACCTTTGGAACAACTATTTTGTTGCCATTACTTTGATCGGTGAAAGTTTTGCGCGGTTCGTTGCTTTCAATACTGTACACTGTCTCTGATTTAGTCATCCTCAGTGGAGGGAGCTTAAGAGTTTCGTCAACAGGTTCTTTTTCCAGGGTGAAGCAACTTTGGATTTCGGCTTCGTCGTCCTCTATTTTCTCTATTGATCCCATACCTGAGTCATCTTCCACTATAATCTGAAGTTTCTCCGTTGCCTCAACCAAACGTCTAAATGTTGGGGATTGGCTTCGGGGATGGAAACCATGTTTAGATGGTGTCACAATTTTCCCCATGTCTTTTTGTTGTTGCAGACGCCATTTGTACTGAAGAGGTTTCACCAGCTCTGAAAAAAATCGCACATCCGGTTGAGAATCAAACTGATCCGAAAGTCTTAGCTTTCCTCGTCTTGTATTCATAGAGTTGACTCCAAGTGCAGGTAGACCAGATCGCAGTCTTGCTTCAGCGTCAAACAGTACGGCATCAACCAAGGGGCCTTCAAAAACAGGAAGTTCAGAAGACTTCAACGTCCGTCCACCAATGGATAAATCATGTTCAGGTCCGTTAACAGGCAAAACACTGTACCTGAAAAGAACGAATAGCTTAAAAAGTGTCTGCAAATATTAAATGCCGAAATAAAATATCAAATGTGGTATTATCCGTATTTATGTACTCTACACGGGTAAAAGATGGTTATGATATGAATGTGGTGTTTTGTTCTCAGGTTTCTGTTTTTCGTGTGTGGGTGGGTGAAAATAAAACAGAAAATAAAATATAACTTTGAAATCGGCATTTTGGCCCGCTGTTCAAGTCGGGACATTCTGCATATCATCTTCACCTGGGTTTCATTTAAAAGTCGTAAAGTCATCCAATCAATCTTAAGATTGCATTGTTCTGTGCATCAATCAACCAATCAGTCTTAAGATTGCATTGTTCTGTGCATCAATCAACCAATCAGTCTTAAGATTGCATTGTTCTGTGCATCAATCAACCAATCAGTCTTAAGATTGCATTGTTCTGTGCATCAATCAACCAATCAGTCTTAAGATTGCATTGTTCTGTGCATCAATCAACCTCTTTTCCAAATAACAATGTGCTCATAAGATTTAGAGTGAAGCATGGCGCTGTCCATGCATACCATCGTGGAGTATCTTTATTTCAAGAGTAGCCTGATATCTTGGGCATCGTCGCCTCCCTCACTTTCGTTCTGCAGCCTGATAAAGCAATCCGTACTCACTGTGCAAAGTAAAGTTTGATAGACCGTGCCAAAGCTATGTGTATAGTAAAGCTTAATAGACCGTGCCAAATATTTGTGTGAACTGAAGAGTGATACACGATGCCATGTCTGTGTGTTAAGTAAAGCTTGACAGACTATGCCAAATCCATGTGTAAACTGAAGAGTGATACACGATGCCATGTCTGTGTATAAAGTAAAGCTTGATAGACCATGCCAAATCTTTGTGTAAAGCATAGCTTAATAGACCATGCGAAATCTGTGTGTAAAGTAAAGCTTGACAGACTATGCCAAATATTTGTGTAAACTGAAGAGTCATACACTATGCCATGTCTGTGTATAACGTAAAGCTTGATGGACCATGCCAAATCTCTGTGTAAACCGAAGCTTGATAGACCATGCAAAATCTGTGTGTAAAATAAAACTTGATAGACCATGCCAAGCATCTGTGTTAAGTGTGATAGACGATGCCAAATCTGTGTGCAACGTAAAGCTTGATAGACCATGCCAAGTCTGTGTGCATAGTAAAGCTTGATAGACCATGCCAAGCATGTGTGTTAAGTGTGATAGACGATGCCAAATCTGTGTGTAACGTAAAACTTGATAGACCATGCCAAGTCTGTGTGCATAGTAAAACTTGATAGACCATGCCAAATCTAAATGCATTCCTTGATGAATATTAATATTTTGCATAATCTTAAAATCTAATGAAAGCATATGTCTATACACAATTATGAATAAGGTATATTATCGGTTACATAATGAATAAGGTATATTACTGGTTACCTAATGAAATAATTGCCTTTGCTTTGTGAGCAAATGCCTCGTTGAACATGAACATGCAATCTCACCATGATCCACTTACAAAATAGTTGGGTTTTTGTTGTAGTCATAATTTTACGTCCTAAATTTTTAAAAGCTATTCCTGGCAAAACAAGGCAAGGTAAAGGTGTTTATGCTGTATGAAAGTGTTGAATGAAAGTTGGAACTCCAGGTGTCATGGCGTTATCGTGTTACATGAAATGACTCTTATCCGAGGAAATAAGAGATTTACAGTTGATTAACATGAAACCCAAACTATCTTTCAATATTTGGTTTTTAACCAGACGATACAATCTTAACCCGATTACGCTCGATCCATTATCAATAAACGGTTCCGATTCAAGTTAGAAGACTTGGTGACCTCAACATTGTAATTGCTATTGAACTAAAGATGAAATTTGATAGCTTTGTCATGATCAGATATCGAGGTGTTATTTCTTCTAATCATTTTGGGGGACACGATTTATTAAAGAAATGCACTCACCCACTGAGGAGTATGTACCGTTAATACTTTTCTTGAATGAACAGTGTTATTCTTAACTAGAAAATTTGGATTGCATACACTCTGGAGGACGAGACTGGTATATAGCCTGGAAGATGAGACTGGTATAAGGTCTCCAGGATGACACTATTACAGTGTGGAGAATGAGACTGGTACACGGGAAAGAAAATTATATTTATTTAGGGATCATCAAACTATGTACACGATCTGTTCCTTTCCGATTTATTAGCAGTGATCTGTTCCTTTCCGATTTATTAGCAGTACTGTACACTATACAGATATTAAGATCAATCAGCATACAAGAAAAGAAAAGGAAAAGCTCTAGGAAGGACAACTGTGGGTTATAGACACAAAAATAACTAGCAATCTGAGTAAAGGAACATAAATTCTTTGTTCTTGACAGCTACAAACACTCTAAAACAAACTCTGCCAAACTATGTCTTTTTAAAGTAGTTGGGCGCCATAATTTTTGAGATTTAATCCACTTGTATTGCACGTTGCCAATACTTGTATTGTAGTAACGATCATTAACTCTGCAACGAACCCAGTTAATATCTTCTTGTTTTTAAAATATGAATAAAGTGAACGTTAAAATAGCCTGAATTATTTTCATACAAAATTACCTTTTGAGACATAAATGTGCCAACTGGTGGCATTTAATTTTTTTAAAAAAATTAAATTTGATACATTCTAGTTAAGTCGTAAGGGGTTGGGGGGGCTGTTTTTTTTTTTTGTTTTTTCTTTTTTAAATTTTTGGGGGGTTGCTTTTTGTTCCTTAGCTCCTCATTTCATCAATATCTGAACATTGAAATAAGTAGTTTAACTCGTTACTGATTCCATGTGAATTTTGTAGTGTACATTAAAAACTCGTTCCATGTGAATTTTGTAGTGTACATTAAAAACTCTGCATTATCTGCACTGCACCGTCTCCCTACTTGTATAGGAAGCCTGTATGTAAACAGTCGGAATTATGTGTATTATAAATGACATTCGTATAAGTTCTCCATAGTAACATGTCAAGAATTATTCATCCATTCAGATTTAGTACAAATAGCGAAAATTCGGTTTGAGCTCTTTCTTTTTGGCACTATTTTCTATATACATATGTCAGTATTGATAATGTGGTTGGGTCAAACACTTTTTAAGCAAAAGATGATACATGTACTATTTGCCAAATTAAAATAGCTTTCAGACTAGGTCGGGTGAGATGGGAGCTGAAGACACGTCAGGCATGTATAAAGGCTGTCAATAGTCCATTTGAGTCCTATGAAAAACACGTTTGTTGAAATTTTATTAAAATCGACGTCTAGAGCAAGCCATCAAGCGATGCTCACTTCCAGTCACGTGGCAAAAATCCATGTTGAAACGACCAAATGGACATGATGAGCGCGAAACAAAATGAACGTTTCGTAATGTAAGTCTTCTTTTGAATTAGTTGGTTGAAATTATGCACTGGAAACGTTTAAATTGACGAACTTGTGGGGGCTTCGCCCGCTGCCTCTGCTAGGGGTTCCATTTCAAAATCCCCACACAAGCATGAGATTAACGAAGAATAATGCATCTGAGATTTGAAAGGAGGAACTGGATTATCCGTAGATAATTACGGTACGGAGAGTACCTTTTACTTTACCATATTTACTGTTTACATAGCGCACCAAAATGCATACATTATAGATTTATTTATCTCCTTGTATAATGCCCAGGCAAATCTGTGTCGACCGATTCTGTTTTGCGGCAGTAAAAGTGAGTTTGTGCTTCTCGCAGTTGAGTGTCTTTTATACAGATGCAAATGCGGTAAGATGTGGATATGGGGGGAGGGATGGGGGAAGACGCAACTATTGCACGTATCACACTAAATTAAAATATATGCAAAGTTGATCTGCCATCAGATCAGTTGTTATGCTAATAAACAAAAATAGCATATGGATCACATGTATACTGATATAAATTGCAATTTTAAATGCCTCTAAAACAGAACTACAAACTGATCATAGTTTCCTCGGTCAAATGTTACATACGTCTGTGATGGCTAGTCTTAATACTTAATGTGAAGTAAGACTGGGAAGAAAAAAATAACATTATCATTGTGTTCAAACTTTTTTCTGAGCTCTACATCAGTACTTTGGCACGTAAACAGATTCTCAAATATACTTTTGAATGTTTGTTTGAGATGGTTGCAGTCGTATTATGATCTCGAATTGGGTTTTTGTGTGTGTACCTTAACAAAGATTTAAAGCACTCTTGAAGACGCCAGAAAACTTAAATTCAAGTGCATATATCCAGTGCCTCACCTTTCGTTCTGCGACTGTATAAATTAACACGAAAGCAGCCATGGAAGTTGTTGACACTTTAATGTTCAGCAATTACTTGACTCGACACAGAGTTAAACAACAACTCTTTTAGTGCCATAGCTTCGTATGTAAGGAAGCGAACGACACGCCTAGATATTCACAGCTAATACTTGCAATTGCAACAAACAAGAAACAAATCTGAATATAACAGGGTATATAACAACATACATAACAGGGTGTATAACAACACCCTACTCAACACACATAGGGTGTATAACAGCACACATAGCAGGGTTATAACAACACACTACTCAACACGCATAGCGTGTATTACAGGACACATAGCAGGGTGTTTAACAGCACACATAACAGGGTGTATAACAACACCCTACTCAACACACATAGCGTGTATAGCAGCACACATAGCAGGGTTATAACAACACACTACTCAACACACATAAGGTGTATGACAGGACACATAACAGGGTGTATAACAGCACACATAACAGGGTGTATAACAGTACAAATAACAGGGCGTATAACAGCAAATATAACAGGTTGTATAACAAATCGCTATTCAACACACATAGGATGTATAACAGCACATATTACAGGGTGTATAACAGCAGACATTTAGTTCCCTGATAAAAGATAAAGCATGCATTTTGTATTACTGTGAGTTTCATAAGCACGCATTCTATATTACCGTGAGTTTCATAAGTTCTTATTCTGTATTAGTGTGAGTTTCATAAGCACGCATTCTGTATTAGTGTAAGCTTCGTAAGCACGCATTCTGTATTAGTGTGAGCTTCGTAAGCACGCATTCGGTATTAGTGTGAGTTTCGTAAGCACGCATTCTGTATTACCGTGAGTTTCATAAGCTCTTATTCTGTATTAGTGTGAGTTTCATAAGCACGCATTCTGTATTAGTGTAAGCTTCGTAAGCACGCATTCTGTGGCACTTGCAGCTCATGAATGAAGACTGAGTTCGTTAAGAGAATCATGCAAACTATATGCATCTTCTTTGAGTCGACATGTACCTTTGTTTTCATTCTGGGCTCAAGCAAAGTCCTGTAATTTTATTCCTTTTAATTAATTATTAGCATTTACAAAACCTTTGCTTTCGGCACTCTGAAGGGTAGATTTAATCGTACCTATTTACACAAGTTGGAAATGTAAGAATTGTGTCTAATTAAATGTAAGGCTTGTGTCGAACTGAAATGTAATACTTCTTTCTAATTAAATGTAAGATTTGTGTCGAATTGTACTGTAAGACTTGTGTCTAATTGAAATGTAAGATTGGTATCTAATCGACTTTACTTGATTGCCAAACTGTGTTTCCTCTTATCTTCTCATTTCACGGATTGTAAATTGGTTGATTATCAGATTAGAAATCTATTCACTGACTCCAGCTGACTTGAGCAGCTGAAGAAAAAAAAATCATTCAGCTACTAGAATTTTGTTTTGACATAAAGATTAGGAGGGTATAATTAATCTAGTAATGATGCTAAATGAGTCAGTGTTCATTTTATAACAACATGGCACCATTGTAGCTTGAGTGAGGAATTCAGTACTGATGATGAAACTAGTAGACCTCCAGTTTCCTTATTTCGCTCGTTGATTTATTTTCAAGTGCATGTATGTGCTTATAGATAATAATCATAGCTATATAACAGAGAGAGAGAGATAGATGCACAGATAGATAGATAGATAGACTGATATATGCTTTTAGAAAACATGAAGACAAGCCGAGAATATAACGAATCAAAATGTATTTACCTTTATAATACGAAGTTGAAAAGGATATATGTTACTTCATAAATGTTTCTTGAAACATTTCTGTGCATGTTCAGTTCATCAAGAACCTTGCATACATGCCAAACGAACATTACCTACTCCTGGTCCATTACCTCCTTCTGGTAGATTACCTACTCCTAGTCCATTACCTACTTCTGGGACCGCTCCGGTGGCCTAGTGGTTAGAGCGTCCGCCTCGGATGCGGGAGGTTGTGGGTTCGATCCCCGGCCGAGTCATACCAAAGACTTACAAAAATGGTACTAACAGCTGCCTCGCTTGACGCTCAGCATTAAGAGGTTAGTGTTAGGACTGGTTAGCCTGGTGTCAGGATAATGTGACTGGGTGGGACATCATGCCACATGTCTGCGGCATGATGCCCCAGTGCTAGACATCACTATAAACTGCCACACTGCAGACATCGTAGTGATATGACTGAAAAATTGTTAAAGCTACGTTAAAAATCCAAATCACATCACATCCTACTTCTGGTCCATCACCTACTTCTGGTCCATTACCAGCTCTGGTCCATTACCTATTCCTGGTCCATTACCTACTTCTGATCCATTACCAACTCCTGGTCCATTACCTACTCCTGGTCCATTACCTACTTCTGATCCATTACCAACTCCTGGTCCATTACCTACTCCTGGTCCATTGCCTACTCCTGGTCCGTTACCAACTCTTGGTCCGTTACCTACTCCTGGTCCATTACCTACTCCTGGTCCGTTACCAACTCCTGGTCCATTACCTACTCCTGGTCCATTACCTACTTCTGATCCATTACCAACTCCTGTTCCATTACCTACTTCAAGTCCATTACCTACTCCTGGTCCGTTACCAACTCCTGGTCCGTTACCTACTCCTGGTCCATTACCTACTTCTGATCCATTACCATCTCCTGGTCCATTACCTACTTCAAGTCCATTACCTACTTCTGATCCATTATCAACTCCTGGTTCGTTACCTTCTCCTGAGCTAATATGTACTTTTATTATATTACCTGCTCCTGGTCCACTATAAAGTTATGGTCCATTACCTACTAATTGTGTCATCGGCCTCTTTCAAGATTTAAACCAAGCTGTGTTCATTAAGTCATATTTATATGATGACACAATTAGTAGGTAATTGTTTGTACATTGACACCAATATTTTTTTTCTGAAGCCTTGAAACAATAAACCTTCCACCATTTGAAGACAGATAATAAACGTATATGGTAATACAAAATTATTGCTCGATATAAAATTTTTGAATTTTTACTAATTTTTCCAGTAACAAGTCTGGCCAAAAGTACAACACACTAATTTATAAAAAAAATACTCACTGGCAACTTATAGGTCTCTATATATAACATACAGAGTGATGTAATTTATCAGAAAATGCTCACTGGCAACTTATAGGTCTCTATATATAACATACAGAGTGATATAATTTATCAGAAAATACTCACTGGCAACCTATAGGTCTCTACATATAACATACAGAGTGATGTAATTTATCAGAAAATACTCACTGGCAACTTATAGGTCTCTACATATAACATACAGAGTGATGTAATTTATCAGAAAATACTCACTGGCAACTTATAGGTCTCTACATATAACATACAGGGTGATGTAATTTATCTGAAAATACTCACTGGCAACTTATAGGTCTCTATATATAACATACATAGTGATGTAATTTTTCTTAAAAATATAACTTTTCGCAAGAAATCAACGTGGACATGATCAATAACAGAATTATCATTAGAACCCCAGACCACATCCATATAACAATATCGGATAAACAGTATTACAATGCGATCAGCTATATACAAAAAATATAAAGCGTTGGTTACCGTTGTCAAATCACAAGACTAGAATCGATAACACATCTTTACTTCAATTATAAGTCCTATGTTTACACTCAAGTACAGTTACCAAGTTAATGTGATACTTTCAAGTTTAGTTTATATTGGCTAAACACGGCAATTAAGATGAAATAGATTTTAGTTAACAAAATATACTTAATAGTTTTGAGGATCAACGACAAAACTGACATAATAAACGTTAAAATCAGAAGTGTTATTTCGTAGTTATTTATGGTATGGACATGTCGTCTGGCAAAGTTGTGATGAAGACAACTTGTGTTGGGCTAGGAATATCATTGTCGCAAGCCACGCAAAAATCCGCTACGGGCCCGTTTCAGTCGTGATTGTCTGAGACAAGATTTCCTTGTTTCTTATGAACATGCGCAAACAAAAATATTTCATCAACGATACAAATGAAACAAGCTTCTACACATCAACAAAAACATTCTTTCATCATCGATAAGTGACCGAGTTTGGAAGAAAAAGTTTTAATGGCGTATTCACTCATCATGTTGCGTCTAGATGTTTCAGAGGAAACTTTACTTCGGATCTCAACGATTGGTTAAACAGGTGTATGCATATTCATCAAAAAACAGGGAAATCTTATACCAGACAGCCACGGGTGAAAATAGTGCGTATCTGATTTTCATCCGCGGCTTCCAATGCTAAATCAATACCCGTCTCTTCTTAGTTGTTGATAAACAAGATGCTGGCCAAGTCCGGCATGTCGAACTTACTGTAAATTGGTGTATTTTATATCAAGATCGATCCATATACCAATTAACATAATTCTGAAAACTGCGTGTCGATCTGTTGGTTACGTTCGTCCACACCCTAAACTTGTGGTCGAGCCAACGTACAGACCGACACGCACACGGACGCCAGAATGATGGATGTGTCGAGCTTCCGCTAACGCTTGCTCGATCGTAATTCATGCCATCATAGAACCAACCGTAAGACCCTTTCCACCCTGTCGTTTAAAATATGTATATTATCAATTAGTGTCGCCATGCAGGCATTTGTTAGTTCGTTAGCTAATTATCATTACCTGCTACTGTGAGATTAGAAATACACCTGGTAATAAACAATTGTCCATGGGGGAAATATGTCAATATTTTGAAGTAACTTAAGAGATTAAGTGACTAGAAGTGGCAAAAGAACACAAACAACATGCTGTTTCAAATGTAATTGCCATTGTTGTGTACAACTTTAAGGAATTGTTTTTCTCTGTTTCTACTTAAACGCTGCGAGGTCTGAGCAATTATACTCAACAACTGAACGCAAAACAAACACCTAACCAGAATTCGTACAATCACTTAATAGAAACGTATCAAGATTAACATTCTTGCGGAAAGTCGAATTATAAACTTTACATGCAGAAGCTTGTTGTCGTTATATAAAATGGCAATTAGGACTACTTACTACCCTGACAGCTTCGATACATATAGTTACACGTATACACAACTGACCCCCCCCCCACTGATGCATGCAATACTAGACAGCCATAAAACAAAATATTAACTCGAAATAACCGAATATACACAAAATAAAAAGGCTAAAGCAGATATAAGCTGTGTTAAAAAGAAAGTCAGTACTCTCTGATATGCATTTGAGAATTATTTGATTTTTTGTGGTTTTCTTGTTTGTTTTTTTTTTTTTTTGTTCTTCAAATATTGCACACAGCTTCCAGACAAACTTCTGACTACAGATTTGGCTCTTTAAATACTCGGAAAACCAAAACTAGAGATGAAGCCCACAGAACACAGATGATTTTTCTCTGTACCCGGCCTAAATTGGCAAGACAGTAAATAAGTAAATCTCAGTCGGAATATCCTCTGTCTTTTCCGTCAAATTGACAAAAAAGCTTCGTATGTAATTCGTCGCCATTGATCTATATTCTGAATTACTTTCGTTCACATGGAACGATACAGAGGCGGAAGGGTACAAAGCTGCAATCAGAATATTCTCTGCTTATGATGACGTAGTTTATGTGGTACAACCTGCCGAGGTAAATCACCAAACATACTGAAATTCATGTGTATTTCTACAAACACTTCCGAGGCTGTTTCATGACGTAACAGAAGTGGTCATGCGATATTCAGATCGTAGTAAATCTTTGATTTCTGTTTCGTTAGTCAATGACATCATTCCCATAATAACCAGTTTGAATGTTTCCCCCTGAGCTGCAGCCATTGTTGGGTAGCTTATAATCATTAAAAATCATCCTCCATCTTATGGTAAATACGGTATCTCCTTACTTTTCTCCCATTGTTTACCACGCTGATACGAAGCTACCAACAAAACATTGCATCGCAGGACGTAAGTTTCCAAGCATACCCACTTCACTGACATGCGAATGGCGTTGAACATGTTTGATCAGTCTTATTGGTCAGTTTGATCACATGGTTAATGCAATATGTATGACACTGCAATGACGCATCACAGTGCCACTGTCGCAGAATGACGTCACTGTTATGTGAATGGAGTTACTGGCAAATCAATGGCGAGACGCAGAATTTAGTTTCCGGTCTAAGATATTAGCTTGCCAAATTAGGTCTGGTACCAGCGAAAGGTCAAGGGTTCTGTTATCGGAAAAAAAATGCCGATAATGTGATTGGTCAGTTTGATCGCCTGAGCAATGCAGTATGTGTGACACTGTAATGACGCATCATAGATACACGCCAGCGAAACGATATACCAGTAAATAACAGTCCATGCTTTAGGTGTTTCAATGTCCTCCATTTTTATCATGTGCTGAAAAAATTACGTTAAACCATCAAAACCAAACCAAACCTTGATTTTGTATGAACAAAACGATTAGTATATGTTCAGTTTGAAAGTAACATTACTAATCATAACACGCAGTGCCCAGCAAACAAGATCAACTGTACGATGAGTAAAATATTTTATATATATATATATATATATATATATATATATATATATATATATATATATATATATATATATATTGAACGATAGTGTATGTTTAATTGATACGAAAATAGCGGAACAATATACTGGTATACATATGTACTTGGTTCTATACTTTTTGTTTCGAAAAGTTCGTAGTAACGCATTCCAAGTCTCTGCTGTTAACTCGGATCGTGGTAGTTCCGAATTCAAAAGATAAACTTCCGTTTAGTATATTTAAAATACATCTGACAGATCGTCGCCGGCAAAATAAAGATTATACGTCAATATAAGCATAATCCTGTATACGTGAATAGAAGTGAGGGCTTGCTTTCTCCATTTACCATTAGTTTTTCTTGTTTCAAATTTGTATGTCTTATTTATAAGCATTCCAAGCCGAATACTGTACTTTTCGCCATGCACCACAAAACATTACACAAACACCTAATAAAAAAAAAAAAATATTTCTATCTCAAATTACAGAACACTTATACATTAATATATCCCGAGAATTCCTTATGTCATGAAAATTGGGGAGGGTTCTTTTTACGAAATTAATCTATGCTATTATAAAGTTTCGTGAATATTGTACATTATGACGTATGCTCCTAGAAACTGGAGAATTACTCGGTCTGAGAAATATTTTCCCAACACCGACTCCCCATAATCAAGAAATATACACTAAAATCTAACAAAGTTATAGACAAAGATGTAACTTAAAACAGCAACATACGCTAGTGTACACAAAGACTGGAGCGACTAAATGAACCCTTCCTCCATAGTGTTCCGTTTTGAATGATAATATTAACTGTTATATTTTAAATAAAGAAGAAGAAAAAAAAAGAAAAATTAGTTCTACCTCTTCATTTGAAAGTGCCGTGTTGTCTGAGTGCTTTGATTGCCAAAGACTTGATCAAAAGGGTCATGTCTTCAATCTTTCACGTACGAGGCCATGTCGAACGCAATGGTATTTTTCTGGCCAAAGAATTTTAATATAATGGACCTGACACCATATAGCCTATACTGTGTTGATGTGCGTTAAACACTAAACCAAACAAAATGTAGTTTATGTCTTATCAGACGTTGGCACAAAATGTAATTATGTTAGAAACAGAAACCCCCAATATATCTTTCTAAGAAGGGTGGTAGTCTTGCTCTCCTGTTTATAATTTTCTACTTTTTACCTGCAGGAATTGTTTACATCGATCTTTATCTACAGTTAATTACTAGCAAGCTCGAGTATGTATATGGCAAAGACAAAGTGGGTGGCACAGGTGACACCAAGATGGAGTATGTAGTAATGCGAAAGTGGGTGGCACAGGTGACACCAAATGGAATATGTAGTAATGCGAAAGTGAGTGGCACAGGTGACACCAAGCTTGAATATATAGTAAAGCCACAGTGGGTGGCACAGGTGACACCAAGTATGAGTATATGGTAAAGCCACAGTGGGTGACACAGGTGACACCAAGATGGAGTATGTAGTAATGCCATAGTGGGTGACACAGGAGACACCAACATGGAGCATGTAGTAATGCCATAGTGGGGTGACACCAAGCTGGAGTATATAGTAATGCCGTAGTGGGTGACACAGAAGTGATATCCTGCAATCACCATACAGATAAGCAAACTTAAATTGAAAGACGTGTTCGTATGTATCGTCTTCAATATTAAGTCAAAGAATTTGAGAAACACACAATACACTTTGTCCTAGCTAACACAGGTCACAAATCAACGTCAACGTTGAACATTTTATATTCTGGCATTTATGTTCACTTTTATGATAAGAATGCGTATAGAAGAAAATCTTAGCATATTGACATTAAAAAAAAATCAAAAACGAGGATGCCATTATTATATAACTAAGTATACAGTGAGTGAAGAGGATGCCAATATGATAGGACTAACTGTACACTGAGTGTAACGAATACCGATAGTATAGGACTAACTACTCACTGAGTGAACCGATTGCCAATAGTATAGTACTAACTATTCACTGAGTGAAACGAATGCCGATAGTATAGGACTAACTACTCACTGAGCGTAACGAATACCGATAGTGTAGGACTTACTGCAATCTGGGTGAAAGGAATGCCGGTAGTGTAAGACTAACTGTACACTGAGTGAAACGAATGCTGATAGTGTAGGACTAACTACACACTGAGTGTAACGAATGCCGATAGTGTAGGACTAACTACTCACTGAGTGAAACGAATGCTGATAGTGTAGGACTAACTACACACTGAGTGTAACGAATGCTGATAGTGTAGGACTAACTACTCACTGAGTGAAACGAATGCTGATAGTGTAGGACTTACTGCAATCTCGATGAAAGGAATGCCGGTAGTGTAGGACTAAATACGCAATGAGTTAAACGAATGCCGGTAGTGTAGGACTTAATGCACACTGCGTGAAACGAATGCCAGTAGTGAACGACTAACTGCACACTGAGTGAAACGAATGCCGATAGTGTAGGACTAACTACACACTGAGTGAAACGAATGCCGATAGTGGAGGACAGACTACACACCGAGTGAAACGAATGCCGATAGTTTAGTACTAACTACACACTGAGTGAAACGAATGCTGATAGTGTAGGACTAACTACTCATTGAATGAAACGAATGCCGGTAGTGTAGGACTTACTGCAATCTGGGTGAAAGGAATGCCGGTAGTGTAGGACTAATTGCACACTGAATGAAACGAATGCTGATAGTGTAGGACTAACTACTCATTGAGTGAAACGAATGCCGATAGTGTAGGACTAACTGCATACTGAGTGTAACGAATACCGATTGTGTAGGACTAACTACAAACACTGAGTGAAACGAATGCCGATACTGTAGGACTAACTACTCATTGAGTGAAACGAATGCCGGTAGTGTAGGACTTACTGCAATCTGGGTGAAAGGAATGCCGGTAGTGTAGGACTAATTGCACACTGAATGAAACGAATGCTGATAGTGTAGGACTAACTACACACTGAATGTAACGAATGCCGATAGTGTAGGACTAACTACACATTGAGTGAAACGAATGTCGATAGTGTAGGACTAACTACTCATTGAGTGAAACGAATGCCGGTAGTTTAGGACTAACTGCACACTGAGTGAAACGAATGCCGATAGTGTAGGACTAACTACTCATTGAATGAAACGAATGCCGGTAGTGTAGGACTAATTGCACACTGAATGAAACGAATGGTGATAGTGTAGGACTAACTACACACTGAATGTAACGAATGCCGATAGTGTAGGACTAACTACACATTGAGTGAAACGAATGCCGATAGTGTAGGACTAACTGCACACTGAGTGAACCGAATACCGATTGTGTAGGACTAACTACACACACTGAGTGAAACGAATGCCGATAATGTAGGACTAACTGCACACTGATGTTACGAATATGTAATTAAATTGGTTGTGTGTTATTTTAGAATTATTTTTTTAAATTTTTGTTTCAGTACATTTTATTGTAAGGAAAATATTTTTTTTACCGGATTTGATATCTTTTGGAAAAATTCGGTCTTTTGTTTTGGCCTGGTTGGGGCGCAAAAATGTTTTCTTTCATCACTATTTTTAGCTCACCTTGGTTCAGACGTTTGTAAACACTAAGCGAAAACGATTGGCTATTACCAAAGTCATGTTCGGCCCACGTGTTAACTAAGTTGTAAACAGCCTTTTTTTAATTCATTTCCAGCGTGAGAATCTGATTCTTAGATAGGGCTATTCTAGCATACGTGCAAATTGTCATTTTTTTTTTTTTACTGCGCTGTTCAAATTAGTGATCACGTAGCCCCATCACGTGTGCCACCATGTGATCTAAAATTGAGGGTTTAATACTCATTCTCAGTGTTTTTCAATCAGTCGTGTTTAACACCTTTAGAGCTCAATGTGTTTTGATGTTGATGCCAGTTTGTTTTGAAGTTCATCTATTTGTTTGGATTGAATAATTTATATTCTCTGAAAAACACAAGTGCTATTCTTTATAAAAATTCTGGGACAAAGACATTTAGTGGAAATTTATTCTGGAATTCTAAACGGGAACATTATAAATTGTGATTCAACGAGGAACTGTTGCCATCAGTACAACGACCTCATTTGACGTCATCGCCTTCCATATTGGAACTTCATAGAGATTCGAACCTGGATTCAATTAGAACTGTTTAGTGATAGGACTTACATTTTTCAATTCTAGGATTAATTTTTTGGATTATATTCACAAACCGTAAGTCCTATTTCATATTTTTACCTTGTTTTCTAGGGAAATAAATTAATTTGTTAAAATTTGCAAAGCTTGTTGGCTTCACTCTTTTCTTTTGTTACTTTTGTACGAGCCTACACGTAACACTGAGTGAAGCCGAGTTTAAAAAATTAGCTTTACTAATCAATTAATCATTAATCATCAAGTGCTGAGTACAGGATGATACATCAATAGCAGAGAGGGGTGAGTACAGAATGGTACAGTAATAACTAACTGGGTCAGTACAGGATGGTGCACTAATAATTAGCAGGGGTGAGTGCAGGATGGTACATTAACAACATATATGGGTGAATACAGGATGGTACATTAATAACATACAGGGATGAATACAGGATGGTACATTAATAACTAGCAGGGGCGAATACAAGACAGTACATTAATAACACACAGGGGTGAATACAGCATGGTACATCAATAACATACAGGGATGAATACAGGATGATACATTAATAACATACATGGGTGAATAAAGCATAGCACATCAAGAACATACAGAGGTTAGTACATGATGATACATCAATAACATACAGGGGTGAATACAGCATGGTACATCAATAACATACAGAGGTGAGTACAGGATGATACATCATTAGCGCATAGAATGAGTGCAGGATGGCACATGAATAGCATACAGGGGTGAGTACAGGATGATACATCATTAACGCATAGAATGAGTGCAGGATGGCACATGAATAGCATACAGGGGTGAGTACAGGATGATACATCATTAACGCATAGAATGAGTGCAGGATGGCACATGAATAGCATACAGGGGTGAGTACAGGATGATACATCATTAACAATGAGGGGTGAGTACAGGATGGCACATGAATAGCATACAGGGGTGAGTACAGGATGGCACATGAATAGCATATAGGGGTGAGTACAGGATGGTACATCAATAACAATGCGGGGTGAGTACAGCATGGTGACGTCATGGTGCATGAATAACTAGCGGGTTGAGAACAGGAAGGTAACTTTTAACTTTCTTTCGTCTGTGTAACGATAGACTGTTATTGTAGGAGATTACATATATTCGTAAGATGTGTCCAACTGAGTTATATCATTCTATGTGCCAAGTGTTTAGGTCAAGATGTTTCAAGGAAAATGAGAAAAGTTCAGTGACACACAATTATATTAGTACAAGCATTATTTGTTTGAAGATTATAGACCGACCTAAAAGTGCTATAGTCCTTTCCATAATACAAACAATGACAACTGTGTCATGAGTTTTAGGTAATTCGAATAAATAAATTCTAAGTACCCAGTCAACTTTAAAAAAGTGTATGCATAAGTTGCTCTTATTTACTTCGTATCTTGTGCAACTTTTGCTTCATCTTAAAATAATATGTATGTATGCATGTATGTATTATGGACACACACACAGATATATATATATATATATATATATATATATATATATATATATATATATATATATATATATATATAACACATTACTGATTAATATACTTCTTAGAGACCGAAATTGTTTTAAATGCTACTATTACCTTTCTCTACGTCTGGTCGGTTTTGAAAAGCGACGTCTTGAAGGTCTGCTTAGAAAGCTCTCCATCAAGTATGCGATATTGTACTTGTATGGTTGTTTGATTTCCATGGTGACGTTGATATTCAATCTTTCGACAGAAACAGATAATGTATATTGACTACTTCAGATTAAGTGGAAGTAATCTTTTATGTAATAACCTTTTCATACACTACCATGCTGACATCCCTCTTTACAAAAGGTACACAAATTATAGATAACACAAAGCCGGCTTGAAAAGGGAGTACGCTATCTTCATGCTCTGCAAGACGGCTGATACACAAAGTCGAATCCTAAGCTCAGTGGGAGTGTGATAATAGATTTGTTTTCAGAAAGCACATTATTATTGCAATTTCATCGGACTTGTGCTAAATCCATCTAGTAAATTAAGTTGTTATTACAACATTTTAACATCCGTCTCAAACTTGCAAAATTGTTATGGTGAAAAATAAACCCAGTGCATGTTATCAGCTAGCGGATTAGAGCCCAATGCCTGGGATCAAACTCCTTCATTAAAACACTGCCAATGAATATCCAACGGCGCCTTTCGATGTATTACCGACTGCTAAAACTGAACGTTTTTCAGAAGTATTATAACGTTAACACGGTCGGCCTGGTATCGCGATTGGAAGATCGGCAATGCTTTGAACCGAATGAAAGAGACCATAAGAATTTGATCTTACTCCAGGCATTGTCTTTCACTAAATTGTCTGTCACTAGCCAAGCACTATTGTGTTTGTATAATAGGTGTTGAAAAGTGACTGTGTAAACATGTCGAGTCGGAAACTAATTTGACGCATCTTAAAAGAAAACTTTGCGACAAATTAGCCTTACTCGAACTGAGCAGAAGCAAGTAAAAGGGTCGAATCAGTGCCGGATTTAGACATAGCGAGGCCCTAAGCTGTGGGAAGCTGTAGAGGTCCTATTTGGTACAAAATAAATTTGAGAGGCCCCTTCAGACTGTGAGGCCCTAAGCTGTAGCTTGTTTAGCTTATGCCTAAATCTGGCACTGGGACGAATGATGATGTAACTGTGGCATATTAAGGTTTTGTCGAGGTTTTTAATCTTTTTCCCCGTCTCCTTACGTTTACATGCACATTGTAATGAAATGGAAAAGCTGAATATGTTGAAATTTCGGTTTACAGATCAGCTGAAAGAAGAAAATGCATGATACTAATATGCAGTGTTACTTAAGCATGTATAATATATGTCACAAAAGGAAATATTTATATTGTTTGATTTAAACTGATACTGGTTCCGTGCTTCTTCGAGCAATTGTGTCGTTGAATGCTTAATAGGAAATGGCTGTTCATGAGCCCTTTCGTGGTATGCAGTGTTGTCTGTT
The DNA here is from genome assembly GCA_016617855.1 of Megalonaias nervosa. NCBI lineage: Eukaryota > Metazoa > Mollusca > Bivalvia > Unionida > Unionidae > Megalonaias > Megalonaias nervosa. The sequence goes on from JAECUM010015447.1 coordinate 36,883, forward strand.
CGAATCTATCAACATTCAAATGGTGTCTTATGAACTCTCAGCTTAAATGCATGTGAAAAAGATATTCCCCTCCCCCTCCCCATAACAGTTGATTCATCTCGATAACGAATTCTCCCCTGCTCTGTTCTCCGCATTACCTCTAACATGGTGGTTTGTCCACGTTACAGCAGTGGCTTGTGCACATTTCCCCTAACAAAATGGTTTCTCCGCGTTCCCTCCAACACAGTGGCTTGTTAAAATGAAATGTAACACACACTTTTGTCATATGTATGTATGTATGTATAGTCTACGCGTAACACAGTGTTCATGTTCCGTATAGTCTACGTGTAACAAGTGTTAATTTCTGTAAAGACTACGTGTAACAACAGTGTTCATGTTCTGTAAAGTCTACGTGCAACAATATCTTTTATACAGACTACGTGTAACAATAGTGTTCATGTTCTGTATAGACCACATGTAACAACAGTGTTCATGTTCTGTATAGACTACGTGTAACAACAGGGTTCATGTTCTGTATAGTGCACGTGTAACAACAGCATCCCTTGTGTGAACATATCCCAATAACCAAAGTAATAAAGCAATGACAAAAATAGTCGTTCGTTTACCTGGGTTCTTGTCAAGCAGGTGATCACCAAGCCAATAGGTTTTAATTTCCAGTGACGGATCACAATTACAATAACTGTATCATTATCACCTTTAAGCAGACTCATAGGTGATTACATGCATTCGTACAAATGTCCTATTCATGTCTTCTGGTCCAGATCTCTACAAGACCGATTGAACGAGACTACTGGTAACGTTGGAGCCTAAAACGGCAAGCCAGGCTATTAAACAAAAAATGTGAGCGTATCTTACGTTCGAGTCTGAATCCAGGGTCCCTTGATATGTGAGTAGCAATGGCCGCCGTCTGTTCCATAATTAGTACCAACATGAAACTATGCACGTGATACTTATATGAACGAAGTTTGGATAAAATCGAAGGGAGATTTTGAACATGGTCTGCTAGATAACAGCTTCATACTTCAACTTTGGTTTATTGTCAGCCAATAAAAACGATATAATCTGTGCTCTTGGATGTTGTCCGCAAATCTGATATCTTCGACACACATAACGTGGGATCCAAACGCAGTTAAGAGAATTGTATCATTCATACAACGTCTTGATCTATTTCTCGACTTAAATGAAATATATGCATTCTTTAATTTTGAGAACTCTACATGTTGAGGTGCATTATAACACCGATTTCTGGTATCTCTTAGGAACACAACCGGTAGATAAATTCGTGGTATGTGTCAACAATGGATTAAAAGATTGGCCGTGATTTGTATAATTGATATCAGCTGACAAACCTGGATATCACACTTTGTGAAGTGCATTTAAGCAGATGATTGATCATCTCTGATTTTATGTTACATGTAAACCCGCTTTATCCAAAGGAATCTTCCTGATACACAGAGACCGATACATGACTTCGTGATACACAGGGACCGATACATAACTTCCTGATACACAGAGACCGATACATGACTTCCTGATACACAGAGACCGATACATGACTGCGTGACACGCAGAGACCGATAATAACTTCCTGATACACAGAGACCGATACATGACTTCGTGATACACAGAGACCGATACATGACTTCGTGATACAGAGACCGATACATGACTTCGTCAGAGCGAGATATGTTTGACTGAGTACTGATATACAAATGAGTCATCAGCTACAGAAAGTCTGTGTTTGTTGAATAGATGTAAGGAAATCGGTCAGGAGTGATGTGGAAATATTGTATTTTCGCTATTGGCGAAGCCACGAGTGACCATATACAATGTTTACACGTCACTCATGAACTATGTCCTTATATCTACAAAAAAAGTAGAGTTTCTTTTCATAAGATATTTTAAGGCAGAAGCCATCGAATTGCTTGGATTTTTTGGTCACATTCCTTGTCAGTATGATTAACGTACGCATTACTAAATCGACAAAAAAAATCCAAAAGTGTATAATGATTTAGGATAGTGACCTTTTTTCACAAATGTGACTCCAGCACACGATCATGAAATCTGTGAAATGAATGACTGTTTTCGTACGAAAGAGCTTGCAGTCTGATTGGGTAACAGACGATGCACTCTTATTTCGATATTCACTTAATTTAAGTTTATAGTATCAACATCGATCTATCTCCAATTTCTCCATCGTTTTCAAACATTATTATGAGTGGGCCGAGAGTTACAATCGCTTCTTCAAAACTTTGGGTGTTATAATTAATCAAGAGTTTTTCCCAAAATTCTTGTACCGTTTGTCCATGAGTGTAACAGGTACTGTACGGGTGACACTGAATATCAGGTAGAACTGGGTCATGCGAGTTCAGTCACTGACAATTTTCATGATTCACGTGAAAAACTAGTTGTAAATAAAGCTATTATTTCAAACCTAAATTTTGTTGTTTGAAGTTCTTCTTTACGCTTTTTGTAATGGCACCTCTTCAATAAATATATAGTCTTGACTTATTACGACATGTTCATCCTAAAGAAAAATGAGAAGAAGAAGAAAACTCAGAAACAAAAATGAAATAATCCTATATATGGAAATATAAATTTGAATAACATACATACATAAGGGCAAATATATTTCATCAATAGAATAAGAAAGTAGTTCCAAAAGTGACATCGCCAATGGCGATATAAAAAAAATAATATCGCCACAGTGGCGTTATCAAATTTCTCCCACTGATAGAATTTAATATCTTTTTTGTAGATATTGGTATTCGATCGATAATGTTATATAAAATACATTTTTCCAAATAACTGAAACAAGAAATAAGAAAGGTTAAATCCAGTTCTCTTGGAGGGAAAAGAAGAAGCATTTGGGGGGTAACTAGGTCAGAGAAAAGATGCTAGAAAAAATAAATAACCCCGGTTTACTTGGTGACATAGTACCTACTAAGGACATTTGGAAGGTTGAATTTTCAAAGTGTTTTCTTGAGTGACGGTTTTCATTTGTACCACTCTCTCTCTCTCTCTCTCTCTCTCTCTCTCTCTCTCTCTCTCTCTCTCTCTGTGCGTGCGTGTGTCCATGTATGTATGTATGTATGTATGTATGTATGTATGCATGTATTGTAATAAATGTCTTTTTGGAGTATGCGCATTTGGTTATAGCGCTCCGTTTTAAGGAATTCTTAGATTTGTGTGATTACTAGTTTGATTATTGCAACTCGGTGCAATGGAAATATTCCTTAGCCCGAAATAATTAGCCAATTACTAGGAGCAAACGTCACGGAGAGAAGTGTTAGTGAGTTTCCATGATGCTATGGTCAATTAGTCGTGAATTCAGGTCAAAACCGCAAGAGTGTCCTTGTCGTACCATAGTCCCTATTAAAACCTAGTGGTGTACATTGGTGGTGTGATTGCAGTGGCAGTATGTACGGTAGGAAACCGGTAAATTACACATTGGAATCAACAAGAAGGGACTTGGCAGATACCGTTTATGTCGCCATGATGGCAAATGTGATGCAGTTTGACCGGCGAAATGTGCCTTGAAACCATGAATTGACTGGCCTAAGGCGGTGTAGTAAAATAGTTCCCTGTGTTACGGGATTGTTGTATAGTTTCTACGGCGTGAACTGCTGACTGTACGGAAAGCTGATGAAGAGAAACCATGCAGATGTGTGGTTGATAGATATTTGGCAAGTTGTGAGATCTGTGGTCTTGCTTTGATTAGAGAAAGATTTATGTATAGAATGGACACGTCGGGCTTTCTAATTTACAACTGAAGTTGTATAGAAGTCTTTGGAAATTCGGGGTAAACTTACGACTTCTAACAGAATAGCGCCAGGGTTTGACACCGCTCGGTCAAGCAAATACCCCTGGCTTGTAACAGTATGTATGTATGTATGTATGTGTGTATGTAATTTTATCATCATAACCAAGAAATATCTAATCAATAAACTGACATATACTGAACATACATTAAGACACATTATAACCCAAATTGTTGAATTGGTTTCAAAATATCTCTTTTCTAAACCAATGCGCATAGATACTGTAATGTATCTAAACTCAAACAAACCATTCTGATGACACGTCTGTGCAAAATAGCGACTGCATGCTGATATTCAAGTGTTCACCGCCGACCAGTCAATTCCGTCCATTTAGTAGCAATGAGCGAAGAAATATTTCACCCTGTGAGACATTTTTACGCGAATACCAGATTTATTTATTGCAATCTGCAGTATTCAGTGTCCGAATAAATGGCTGACAACTGGGAGAACGTGCAATCTTACTGAGAAACGGCACGAATTAGAACAAAGCAAATCTTGTATGATCTTCAGTCTTTTTCAGGGATATTTTTATGATCTAACACCATCTTCAAATTAGTCAGCCGTATTTTGAAAATTTTGGGTGCTAAAAGCAGACGAAATGAACCTTTAATTAATAAAGCAGTTTAAGAAATGACTTAAATGGAAATGCTTACTTGAACCATGTCTATCAGTCTGTTGATCGATCGATCGATGGATCGATCGATGGATGGATCGAGATCGAGAGAGAGAGAGAGAGAGTAAATCACAAAGCCGCGTTAATTGTTTGTACGAGTTGAGCTTATTATAGTTAAAGGCCAGACTGGTAAAATAAGCTTATTATTAAAGTGATTGCGTTTCAAACAAATGCAAATCTGAACGTCATTAAAGACGATATATGCCTTCGATCTACATGTTTTGTTTCTTTTGAGGTAACCAACGATACCATATACAACATATCTTTGGATTTATTTTGTTACATTTTTTACAACTAGGAGTAAACACAGGTTGAACGTACTACAACTGTTAATCAGCATTTACTTCGGAGTGCGTATCAGTGGAAATAGAACAAACGATCTGATTGATACATTCTGGTGATTTGATACAATTGGTACAATATGACATTACTAAGCTAAAAGTTACTCACTGCTGCTGCAGGTAATCATTGGTACAATATGACACTATTGAGCTAAAAATGATTCAGTGCTGCTACTGGTGCACATTGGTACAATATGACACTACTGAGCTAAAAATGACGCAATGCTGCTGCTGTGCACATTGGTACAATATGACATTATTGAGTTAATGATGAATTAATGTTTATGGGTGCACATTGTTACAAAAATCCCTTGATACGGAAAATCTAAGGAAGGACCATTACTAAAAACACCTTTAATCATTAGAAAGAAAAACCTCAAATATATTCAAATTGTGTTCAGTTTCGAATTCAGGTGAGCAGTATATTAGAGTTTATTGACGAGATGGTCGCAGCTTCCTTAGTCTCGAATGGATTTTGTAACAAACAGAAACTAACTGTACAACAATAGGGAACGACAAAAGAACTGTTTGAAACTTTCTGCAACAGACTGCTGCCGACAGTACTGTCTCTGAAACATTATTTTTTTATTACAGAACACTGGTTTACCATTTCTAGTCATAATCCCGAAGGATGGATCAAAATCTCATAAAAGATACGCAATCGTATCAAAAATTGCTTAGAAAGGCACTGAACAATATTTTTGGTTTCAAACGAAAGATATGGGTGTTAAAAGATGATATTGGTGCCATGTATAAATACGCTTTGCCATGAAATCTGCTACATTTATGCAGTAAATAATTCATGTAAAGTAGAAAGTGTTTCAGACAGTGTATAGATTATAGTTTTCTCATTTGTTTTTTGCATATCCAGCATCTTAAAATCAATAGTAATTGTTGAAATAAAGTGGTGATCCCAGCATATGTGCGCATGAAATCAATATTTATATCCATCAACTTACTCCATGGCTAATGTTTTCTGACCGTCACAAGTTTCCTACAGACATATTTGTCGTAACGATTTTGCTTTCTGTTTGCTTTCAGCAAGAAATAAAAGTGTTAATATACAGAGATTAATTTATTTACTTTATTTGTATAGAAATGCACATTAAATACATGTTATATTGATAATTTTGAGATTTCAACGCATTTTAGATAACTAGGTCGTAACAATTCAGATGAGCATTCAAGACCATGACGTCAGACACTTTTTTCTACAGACGTGCATTAAAACTTAATTTGTTTTTCATTTTGAATTTCTATTTCAGTTCCAAATGCAAACTTAATATCTCAGACTTTAACAGTATGATAATAGGTAAATACAAAGCTACTTTCCAGATAAGCGTCTGATGTTATAAGTGTTGTTTTCAATTTTTACCGGTGTAGATTTAGAAAGGCATGGAAAGAAACATGTTACCTTGTTCAGTCATTTTGGCAACTCTGGTTATGACAAAAGTTCTGATCAAAGTACAAACGATTTGCAAGACTGATGAATGAAAAGTGGGGTGTTCCTGTACACAAACATGAAGCATTTTGCAGGAAAGAGGGGGGTAGGGTGTTCCTGCACACAAACATGAAGCATTTTGCTGAAAAGTTAATATTCGTGATTAAAAAATAAATCGATACAGTATGGTGACGCTATGTGAGTATTAAAAATTAACGTTTTAAATTACACCTAAAAATGATCGATAGCTTATGAAAATGAAATTTACTTTTGATGTTACTAGAGATGTTTTCGTATTTGCAAGAGAGAGAGAGAGAGAGAGAGAGAGAGAGAGAGAGAGATCACATATTGAAGTGTTTGGATATCGTACTAAGACGGCCAATGTTCTATATAAATATTTATGACAGCAATTCCAATTTACACGTTACAGGAATCTGGGATAACAATAAGTTTAAGTACTGATTATTGTTGGTCAGTACATGATGTACATGTAACTGGATAGTACTGATTATTGTTGGTCAGTACACGATGTACATGTAACTGGATAGTACTGATTATTGTTGGCCAGTACATGATGTACATGTAACTGGATAGTACTGATTATTGTTGGTACGATGTACATGTAACTGGATAGTACTGATTATTGTTGGCCAGTACACGATGTACATGTAACTGGATAGTACTGATTATTGTTGGCCAGTACATGATGTACATGTAACTGGATAGTACTGATTATTGTTGGCCAGTACATGATGTACATGTAATTGGATAGTACTGATTATTGTTGGCCAGTACACGATGTACATGTAACTGGATAGTACTGATTATTGTTGGCCAGTACACGATGTACATGTAACTGGATAGTACTGATTATTGTTGGCCAGTACACGATGTACATGTAACTGGATAGTACTGATTATTGTTGGTCAGTACACGATGTACATGTAACTGGACAGTACTGATTATTGTTGGTCAGTACACGATGTACATGTAAAATGATTCTTCAGCCCTCAATAACTTTACAAAGATATGTCACGTGCCAGACCACACCTTACAAACAAGTCGATTACTGATTGGATCTTGTATTGTTTATTAACGTTGTATACATAAAACGAAGTTCGCAAGTCACGTCTGGAATTTCGAGAGTTTAACTTTGTGTGAGAGGGGAGCTCATTTTTTAAGATGATTACTTCACAACTTAGGCACTACTTTATCGGTTGTAAGACGATAAACAGTGAATAAGTCTATGGTTTTGTTGATATCAGAACACACAACTAAAACTATGTCAAATTAAATAAATGGCTTAATAATAACAAGTCATTATATGCTTCTTGGGCAGGAATAATGTCAACGTCACGTAGTTACCGGGTTTGGTTTTATGTAATGTAGTTACCTGGTTTTATCTCAGGAGAAACAAAATTTTTAAGGATTCCAAAGCTGCATTCTAATTTATTATTTGGGGAAAAAAAGATGTGAAAGCTATCGTCAGTAAAACATACAATGCATGAAGTTTACACCATTGCTATAAAATACACTATGCTAATCTCAAGATATTCTTTTCAACGATAATTTATTGCGTGACAATAACATATTCCGTTCATTTTAAATATACCAAATCTGCTCATTTTGATTTTTAAAAAATCTGGGAAAAATAGTGACTTAAAAATATATCTGTGCAAAAGGGTGCTCGTTCCAGCATTAACTAAACTATGACAATTACTAAATTGTTCTGGCCTACTGTTAGTGATTGTTTGAAGGAAACAATGGTAAAAGCAAAGAACTAAAGCGAGTCTGGGTGTACATTAAACATGCTTATGGTTTGACAGAGTATCCAGAGAGTTCTGATTATGCATCAAAGTGGTACTGTTGTCAATATCGGTCAGAAAAGATGAAATTCAAGATGAAAAACCGAGAATGCTGAACAATATCAAAAATTCCCTAACTTTGAAAGAAAGATGAATGGACAGTCAGAGAAACTAACAAAATTTTTAAAATGTGAATTTGTCATATGTAATGAAATGTTGTATTAATGCCACATATGATGTACCATAATGACTGCAATATCGGACACCAGGAGTGTTATCCATGCCACATGTTCATTGAAATTCACAGAAATTCTTGATCAATATTGTTAGATAGGCTAAATACTGTAACTGGATTTTTCGACTCTCATAGGACTTCTCAAACTTTTGTCGTATAGAAGTGAGAATGTAATATTAATTACACTGTATAAAATGGTATTAATTATACTGTATAAAATGGTATTAATTACACTGTATAAAATGGTATTAATTACACTGTATAAAATGGTCCATAAACACTCGCTAGATAATATCTTTAACTGGCTAGCATTGTATAAACACTGTGTAGATACGTATGTTTTTTTCCCAGTGGTATGGAAATATCCTGATTCATTGAATGTTATTTTCTTCATTAATAAGGTTTCAAACAAATATTGGGCGATGTATATATTTAGAATCAAAATATATTAGATTCATTTAAACTACTGCTTTATATATATCCATCAAAACCGATTTTGGATATGAAGATTTCCTTAGGCTATAGACAAAGCTAAGCGCCTCATTCACTGAGAGTTGAGACCGGCTGATTTTGCAACAATCGAAATAGACAGAAACCTTAGCAGTGGCGTAGCTTGGGGAGGGCGGGGGGGGGGGGGACAGATGCCCCTGGGTGCCATTTTGCCAGGGGCGCCAAAATGAGGAAAATACAACTATTCGTTATCTCAGATGCACTCGAAGGGGGCGCCAAGTTTATGTTTTGTCCCCGGGCGCTAAGTACCCTCGCTACGCCACTGAACCTTAGAATATGTTTATTGCGTTATCAAAAAAGACTGAGGACGAATATATCTCTTTTCTCAATTTTTAGATCGTACCACCCTGCGGCCTTTCTTGTTATGCAGCCAAACAGTACCAGGGTCATTGCAGTTGTGTTTACTCGCTACTGATGTGCAATGGATCAAGGAAGGTAACCCGATTGTCTTGTCCGATTATGTTAGGAGCATGCGTCCATGCATCATATGCAAGTGATGTGAGTTTATGCATAAGGTCGCTTCCGGCAAGGTATACAAAATAATACTATTATAATATTAGTATGATACTATTAATGCTGGTCAACAATGTCCTATAAAGTCAAAAATGTGTTGCTTTCGTGAAACAGTCTAATGAACATTGATTTTGTCTCCAAAACAAATAGGGTGTCATCTGGAAAACAGACTGAGCACATGTACGAAATTTTCCACATTATACCGATTTTTCATCATAGCTTTGGATATGCAGGTGGATAAACCCTAAATGCAGATTATCAATAATATACACAATATAACGTATCAATTCTATTTTGTATGCAGAGATAACTCTGCGGCATATCCCCCATATCTGCCCATATCCACATACCCCATATCCACATCGCTGCAATAATAATAATAATGGTTTGCAACAAGCAGACAATCTGCTGAAGGTACGATCAATTACAACTTTTTACATTACTAATAGGATACATTAAAAATCTTTGTTCATTTTTACTGATTGTTCATCGTAGGATTTCTCACAGTAACATAGTACTGCAATCAAATAATTTCTCACCGTAACATAGAACTGCAGTCAAATGATTTCTAAGGGTAACATAGTACTGCAATCAGATGATTTCTAAGGGTAACATAGTACTGCAATCAAATGAGATCTCACGGTAACATAGTAGTGCAATCAAATGATATCTCACAGTAACATAGCAGTGCAATCAAATGATTTCTCCCGGTAGCATAGTACTGCAAGCAAATGATTTCTCACGGTAACATAGTACTGCAATCAAATGATTTCTCACAGTAACATAGTACTGCAATCAAATGATTTCTCACGGTAACATAGTAGTGCAATCAAATGATATCTCACGGTAACATAGTAGTGCAATCAAATGATATCTCACAGTAACATAGCAGTGCAATCAAATGATTTCTCCCGGTAGCATAGTACTGCAAGCAAATGATTTCTCACGGTAACATAGTACTGCAATCAAATCTTTTCTCACAGTAACATAGTACTGTAATCAAATGATTTCTCACGGTAACATAGTAGTGCAATCAAATGATTTCTCACGGTAACACAGTACTGCAATTAAATATAAAGTCCATTCGATAAAAAAAAGTAATGCAGAGATAAAGGCAAATGTTATTTGAGATATTTTGAGTGTATCCAAAAGTGGTCAATTCAAATTGTAAGTTCGAAGTACTAAAATCATTCACAAGATCCGTCACTTTTCCACCAAACACTTGTCACGGAAATGTCGATCAGGTGTGAGTATACCGAATAAAAAAAACTTTGTAAAAGGAAAATAATTACACTGAAACGACCGTACCTAAAAAGAGATGGGACAAGAACTCAGTATTCATTGATGCTAATTTATAAAAGCGTCACGTGGCTATCAGCTATAGCACAACATGAGCACATCTGATATCTATAAAAGGAAAATTTAATTCACTCTAAAATGAAAGTGTATTTTTCTGTTAACATTGTTGTCGATATATCATTATCATTGGTGCAAGCATGGCGATACAGTTAAGGTAGGTCGTACGATTTAGACTAACAAACGAGAATAATGGTGGCAAAGTCACGACAGAATTAAATCATGGTTCACGGTCAACTCACTGTGAAATAGTTGTATTGTGTGTGTGTTTTTGGATTGTTAACGCAGCTTTATCAGTTCGAGTCATATCGCTAGGATGTCTTCAGTATGGCAGTTTATAGTGATGTCTAGCACTGGGGCATCATGCCGCAGACATATGGCATCATGTCCATACACCTGGCGGATACGTGATATACATTATCCTGACATCAGGCCGAACAGTCCCAGCTCTAACCTCTTAATGCTGAGCGCCAAGCTAGTACCATTTTTATTAGTATTTGGTATGACTCTGCTGGGGTTCGAACCCGCAACCACCAGTATCAGAGGCTAACGCTCTAACCAATTAGAAATAGGCGTTTTCTGTATACCTGTGTGAACATGTGAGATAATGGAACAAGATTTTTTTTTTTCAATTGTGCTCACAAGGAGCAATTTTCATGGCAAAATGAAACAAGGAATATATAATGCGAGCAGTGTAGTAATATATGTCGCGAGCAGTGAAGTGGTATATAACTCGAAGAGTGAATTATGATTGTGATACACATAGATATATTCACACTGGCATGAGAAGGTATTTAATAATTTAAAGCATTTCTCACCTTTAAAATTAGTCTTGTGAAGAATGACAGATACTTTCAATTATTTCTGCCAACAATAATGCAGATTTACATTTCCTCTGGTAGCTGACATATCACGCTGATGTGTAGCAAACACTGTGGACCATTGGAAGGAAATATGTCCGTTAAGAATGGTGATCTTCTCTTTGATTAGTAACTATTATTTTGACAGGTCTAGGAATGCATACAAAACCCACAGTATTCTGTTTTTAGCAACAAGTTGACATATGAAACTTAGAATTTTCACAATTGTATTCCTAATTCAGCGACTCTTGTTGCACTGTGTAACTACTTGCCTTCTGTAGTGATTACAGTCAACTTTATTGCTTCATTACCAGTATGACGCCTTTGTACTGATTACAGTCAACTTTACAGCTGCGTTACGGTCAGTATGACGCCTTTGTACTGATTACAGTCAACTTTACAGCATTACGGTCAGTATGACGCCTTTGTAGTGATTACAATCCACTTTACAGCATTACGGTCAGTATGACGCCTTTGTACTGATTACAGTCAACTTTACAGCATTACGGTCAGTATGACGCCTTTGTACTATTACAGTCCACTTTACAGCTTCATTACGGTCAGTATGACGCCTTTGTACTGATTACAGTTCACTTTACAGCTGTACGGTCAGGATGACGCCTTTGTACTGATTACAGTCCACTTTACAGCATTACGGTCAGTATGACGCCTTTGTACTATTACAGTCCACTTTACAGCTGTACGGTCAGGATGACGCCTTTGTACTGATTACAGTCCACTTTACAGCATTACGGTCAGTATGACGCCTTTGTACTGATTAAAGTCCACTTTACAGCTGTACGGTCAGGATGACGCCTTTGTACTGATTACAGTCCACTTTACAGCTGTACGGTCAGGATGACGCCTTTGTACTGATTACAGTCCACTTTACAGCTGTACGGTCAGTATGACGCCTTTGTACTGATTACAGTCCACTTTACAGCTGTACGGTCAGGATGACGCCTTTGTACTGATTACAGTCCACTTTACAGCTGTACGGTCAGGATGACGCCTTTGTACTGATTACAGTCCACTTTACAGCTTCATTACGGTCAGTATGACGCCTTTGTACTGATTACAGTCCACTTTACAGCATTACGGTCAGTATGACGCCTTTGTACTGATTACAGTCCACTTTACAGCTGTACGGTCAGGATGACGCCTTTGTACTGATTACAGTCCACTTTACAGCTTCATTACGGTCAGTATGACGCCTTTGTACTGATTACAGTCCACTTTACAGCATTACGGTCAGTATGACGCCTTTGTACTGATTACAGTCCACTTTACAGCTGTACGGTCAGAATGACGCTTCCCCTCTTCATCTGCTGTAGGTGCACATTATTATCTTGGATATTATCTCCTGTAAGTAAATTAGAATTCAACCAGTTCTATTCATAACGCACGATCTTTTGAATTATTTTAATTGGTCAATTTCTGTATTTGTCTGTCTGATAGTTTTTGGCCACGCCTATTTGACGCTGCCTTTGATCTCCGATGCTGCTATTTCAGTAAAGTTTCCATTCATGATTTTCGTTGATGGAAAATCATATCTGAATTTCACTACGTTCTTGTGCTTTCTCGCTAGTGACTTTGTCGCATACTATCTTGAGACTTCCATATATTTTTTTTTAAATGTATAACGGGTGTTACACTATTCCTGTATTAAATCGCTAATAAGATTTTGATTTCTTCCTGCATTTCTCCTCTCTCGGTTGTAAGATCACTGCCTCATTTCAAGTAACTCTTCTTCATTATTGGTGTCGCATTAGTGTCCTACAGAATAAATGGGGTCTTTCCTACTACTTATAGAACAGTGGCTGACAAATATTATCAAGGACTATCTCTGATTCTTATCCAAACATAATCCACACTTCATTATCGCTAGGTAAACATAATATGACAAATAGGATCCATTTGAGTGCCAGGGTATCTCTGGATCAAAGACTTCTTAAGTCAGTGTGAACGAAAATACGTTCTGTCCTTTATTTGGTGTTTATTTGTAATAGTGAAGGCTGGAGGCAATTAAACATATCTCTCAAGTAACCCAAAGACGTTGTCTTGTATGAACAATTGTAATTTAAACGTCCAACGCTTGTTTCTTCTCATTATCCGACAAATGAACATAAAGATAAAACATTGAAGTTCAACGCATATATCATTTGTAAATACTCTATCATTCTAAGTTGAACTAATATTTTTGGCGGGGACATATGTTTTAAATTTGTGTGGATGATTCGGGGAAACTGCACACCCCACCCCCGCCCACAATATCTAATGAAATGTTTGTCCTTTTTTGATATCACCAAATGTATTCTTCCGGTCGGTGATCACTCTATTGACTTGTGCTGTTTGATACACCGTTCAATGATCATATTACACAAACGCATGCAGTCTACGTACATCTTATGCATGTGTACATTTGTTTTCGAAGATGAAATCAAGTGTAGATGCAAAGAAGTTCTACAAGAAAGTGATGGCCAGTCTTGTACATTTCTGAAACCGATTTGATCTCTCTCTCTCTCTCTCTCTCTCTCTCTCTCTCTCTCTCTCTCTCTCTCTCTCTCTCTCTCTCTCTCAACATATCTTAAAATATGTGAATACTATATTAGCTCATGCATTAATATCATCATTAACTAGGCGCCATATAAAAATGCCAAAAACAACTGAAATCCAAACAACTGAAAGTAGATTTCCAGTATTACACTTTAAATATGGTTTCCCACATGAATTGTGCGAATTGTCAGTGATAGAAACGTATACGACATGCTTCTATTCGATATTCAGTGTCACCCATACAATATCATACAGGCTGCACTTTACGAGTTTTTAGGGGAAAACTCTTGATTAAATATAGTAAAACAATTGTTTGTTTAGCGATTTTAACTCTCACGACAATCATAATCATGTCTGAAAATGAAGTAGAAATCGCAAACAGACGTGTGTTGATAGATAACAGAAATTAAGTGACAACTGAAATATGGGTGCATCGTCTGTTACCGGAGTATTGTGCAAGCTATGGTCACAACTCTATGGTCTTAAAACAAATAACAAGAAAGAAGAAAGAGATAAAAAACAAGTTTTGTATTATTTAAAATATAATTTATTTCCCTAAAATGCAAAGTGAAAGAATTAAAAATAGCTTACAGTACGGTGAATCAATTCCTTAAGACCCAAATGTTCTATCAGTTCCAAAAGTTTCTAGTAATCAAAATGGGTTCCAAATGTATTCCGAAATATAGTCAGTACTGTACAGATGTGTGAACAGTACAGAAGAAATCACTATCATAAAGTACTAAAAATGTCTTTAAATGAATTTACAATATTCCAAAACAGCAATAAATCCAAATGTCCTTAAATGAATTCACGATAATTCCAAACAGATATTATATATCCAAATAGTCT